>JBBPBX010032381.1:0-26217 GCA_038048925.1 Garcialebias charrua | reverse complement strand
TGGTCTCCTCGCCTGCAGTCTCGACGGTGGTCTCCTCGCCTGCAGTCTCGACGGCGGTCTCCTCGCCTGTAGTCTCGACGGCGGTCTCCTCGCCTGTAGTCTCGACGGCGCCCGACGACGTCTCAGAGGAGCCCGACAACGAGGGTCCTGACGACGAGGGTCCGGATGACGTCACAGAGGAGCACGACAACGAGGGTCCTGACGACGAGGGTCCGGATGACGTCACAGAGGAGCACGACAACGAGGGTCCTGACGACGAGGGTCCGGATGACGTCACAGAGGAGCCCGACAACGTCTCACCGCCCGACGACGTCTCCGAGGGTCTCGACGAAGCAGACGACGTCTCCGAGGGTCTCGACGAAGCAGACGACGTCTCCGAGGGTCTCGACGAAGCAGACGACGTCTCCGAGGGTCTCGACGAAGCAGACGACGTCTCCGAGGGTCTCGACGAAGCAGACGACGTCTCCGAGGGTCTCGACGAAGCAGACGACGTCTCCGAGGGTCTCGACGAAGCAGACGACGTCTCCGAGGGTCTCGACGAAGCAGACGACGTCTCCGAGGGTCTCGACGAAGCAGACGACGTCTCCGAGGGTCTCGACGACGAGGTCCCCAACGACGTCTCCGAGGGTCCTGACGACGGGTCCCCAACGACGTCTCCGAGGGTCCTGACGACGTGGTCCCCAACGACGTCTCCGAGGGTCCTGACGACGTGGTCCCCAACGACGTCTCCGAGGGTCCTGACGAGAGGGTCCTGACGACGTGGTCCCCGACGACGTGGTCCTCAACGACGTCTCAGAGGGTCCTGACGACGGGGGTACCAGCGCCGCAGACGCCTCGTCCTCGACAGAGGGTCCCAGCGCCACAGACGTCTTATCGCCTACCTCGGCGCCCGACAACATCTCGGCGCCCAACGACAGGGGTCCTGGCGATGACGATGGCTGTGTTCCTGCCGACGACTGTGTTCCGGCCGACGTCTGTGGTGTCCCGGCCGACGTCTGTTGTGTTCCGGCCGACTGTGGTGTCCCAGCCATCCCTTTCCTTGGGTGTGTTTCTTGCTGGATGGTACTCTGGTCGCCTGCCTGATGTGCTGCCGCATTATGGACGTCCTCCAGATCGGGCTGGTGGTGATGAGCGGCCTCCTGGACGTCCTCCAGATCGGGCTGGTGGTGATGGGCGATCTCCTGGGCGCCCCCCGGATCGGGCTGATGTTGGCCCGCCGTCCTGCCTGTTGCCTCCCTCCGCCCGCCCTTGTTCTTGTGGGGTCCGTCTTGGGGGTGTCAGGTGCCACCCTTGAGGGGGGGTTATGTCAGGTTCTGTCCCTGTCTGTTTTCTTTAGGCTCTGTTTCTTTATTTTGTGTTCCCCTCCTGCCATACTTTGTTATTCTGAGCTTTGTTTACTGGTTTCTGTGTATCTCATTCAGTCTCTGTCATTTCCCACTCCTCAGTCTGTCTCTCTGTGCTCAGGCCTTCAGCATTAATCATTCACAGCTGGTCCTCATTCTAATCACCCCAGGTGCTCCTCACTGTCTCGTTTGTGTCAGTATATAAACTCTGTGTATTCACTCCTTGAGCACCGGGGCTTTGTCTTTCCACGGTGTGTGATCTGCTCATCTTAGTAAGTGTTTTTGCTCCACTATCAGCATTATTATTTTTGTTAAATAAATCATTGTTTATTTTACATTCGTGAGCCAGTCTGTTTTTCTGCACGTGGGTTCCAACATTAAACAGCAGATCAAGACAACCTGAGGGTATCTTATGTAGCCCTCCTGTCGTTAGATTATGTCGGCATGCCTCCCTGAGGTGCGGACATGTCACATGTTCATCTGGTTAGTGTATTAGCTGCCCCATCATTCACAATGGAGCGAGGGCTTGAGCACGTGACCCTCCTCACCTGTTTCCATGAGGGATGTAGTGGGTGTTTGCAGACGCCTCTGTCTGCTTACTGCAAACGAATCAGAGGCACCCTGCTGGGGTTTATTGATTAGGCTAATACCCCCATGGGCCGTGAGGGAGGGGGGGGGAATGGCCCCCTCCCTTTATGATGGCTGGCAGGCCAGAGGGACCTGTTCTGCTTAAGTTATTTTGTGTGGTTTTTTTTAGAGTCAATAAAACAGAGAGGAGCCGTTTCATGAGCTTTATTCGTGCTTATGTGCAATGACGTACATGATTCTATGTCCCTCACAGCAGAGAGAGCATGATTTGGGCATGCAATAGAGATACCAGCTTTTTGTACCGTGTTACAAGTAAAGTCTGGACATGAAGGGATCATTCCCAGTACCACGTGGGCAAGTGATCATGTAATGTGGGACCGTGGACCTGGTTCATCAGGCACGTTTTTGTCTGGTGTCCCGGTTTGCGAGGAGGCCCTGTGTTTGGCCGCCTAGCGGGGAACAAACCTGTTTTTGCTCCATGCGTGCTCGGTGCGAGGTTGGCCCGGCGGGGGTCTTTGCCGGTGCTCTTTCTCGAATGCTGGCCGCTTCTGCGGTGGGGCACGCGTTGCCGAGTGGTGTCGAGACTGCGCAAGTCTGCTTCCAGCAGACTCCCTTAGGGGGGCGAAGCTTCTCCGGGGAATGTCCACCCGGAGAGCTTCTGCCTGTCTGCGTCTTTGGTCCAGCTTGGTCTGAATTCGCTCCAAAGATTTACCAAATAATCCCGTCGGCTCTATCGAGTGGTGGAGAAAAGGCACCTTTTGTCCCTCAGGGAGATCCGTTAAAGTAATCCACAGGTGGCGAATCGCGATGACCACTTCTGCCATGCCCTTGCCTTGTGCAACAGCAGCTGTCCCCATCATATGGAGCACAAAGTATGTTGCTCTGTGGGCTTCGTCCAGCAAGTCGACGGCCGCCTGCTTGTCCGTTGTTACCTGCAACTGCTGCAGCTTTTCCGCAAGGTAAGCCTGCATCAACGCGGACGCGTTCATGGCACGTGCCGCGAGTCCCTGAGCTCTGTAGCACTTCTCGAGTAGAGACGCTGAAGCTCGACAAGCCTTGCTGGGGAGAGTTAGTTTTGTTCTGGATGACTTAGGAGCCAGGTGAGACGCTAGTGTGTCCTCAATCTGAGGCACGATAGCTATTCCCACCTCATCCATCCCGTCTACGTCGAGGAACTGTGAGAGGGGAAGGAGCATGGGGGCTCTTGGTTGAGCCCAGGTGCGAGTTAGTTTTGTGAGGAAGTCCGGGAATACTGGCATCCTTCGCCTCGTGGCGCCCTGCTGCTTCGAGTAAAAATAGTTTCCTGCTAACCTCGTGACCTGTTGGTGAGGCGGAGGCTCAGGCCATGGGATGTGCAACGCGTCCGTTGCTCTGTGGCACAAGTCGAACAGAGCAAGGATGGAAATGTCGGTTTCTGGGAGCACAGGTACCAGGTCTGGGAGAGATCTTCACCCTGATCCTCCAGTTCCACATCTGCTTCCTCCGCTGAAAATTCGCCCGAGGCTGAAATTGAGATCTCGTCCTCGTTCATCATGCCTCGGGTGTCAAACTCGACTGTTAGGTCCACCATAGGATCCAGCACGTCAGGGCTGTCGCCCCATTCGACTCGTGTGCTGTCATGTAGAGCCATGTTCTCAAGCTCCGGCGTGGGAGTGAGGGGCTTTGTGGTGTCCGCGTCTGCTGGTGTTGCTGAATTGGCCATGGCTTTGGCGACAAGTTCAACCCGATGCCGCAGCACCGCATCCAGCATGAGGCTGCAGTGTGGGCAAAAGTCGGGCGTATCCAGTGCTGTTTTTGAGTGAAGCATTCCCAGGCAGACTGGACAGGCCTCGTGGGTGTCTGTCGCCGCGAGGGAGAAACAGCATCCACTGGGACAGGCGCGCAAAGTTGGGCTCGCCGTCCCGTTGGTTTTCCTTGGAAGTCTTTCCTTTCGCTTTCCTTTCTCCGGAGGCATGTCCGAGATAAGGCAAGCGAGTCCTTCCAGAATCTTTTTTATTTTTCCTTGAATTGTCTTCTCCGTCGCGTCGCTTTCGCTGGCTAGCTCGCTAGGAGTTAGCGAAATAGCTTTTTTCTTGTGGCGTAGTTAGCGCCGTCGAGCGAAGCAATCTGTAGAGAGAGGAGAAGAAAATACTTTGGGGTTAAAGGTGCTATGTGTAACTTTCTGTTGTGCGTAGGACTTAGAAATATTTTCAGCAGGGAAAAGCATTCTGCTCCCTCCCCCTCAGAGCCATATATGACTCAGCTCCACCTCGCTCGCACTGCAGTCTGGAATGCTCCGCCTCCTCTACATGTCCCGTCTCAGCGCTGCGAAGTTCTGTGATTATATGTTAATAAAACGTTCTAAAAATAAAATAAAACCATGAAGCACTGGTCCAGCAACACAAAAACACCCTGAAATCAGCAGAGCTTCACGCAGCCACGTTGGACATGATTTCATTAGCTCGTGACTTCCTCATTTCTGTCAGTGGAGGTCTGGAATGTCTGGAATGCTCCTCCCCCACTACATGTCCTGTCTCAGCGCTGCGAAGTTCTGTGATTATATGTTAATAAAACGTTCTAAAAGATAAAATAAAACCATGAAGCACTGGTCCAGCAACACAAAAACACCCTGAAACCTGCAGAGCTTCACACAGCCACGTTGGACATGAGTTTTTTTTCGTTCGTGACAAATTCATTTCCTCATTCCTGTCAGTGAAGGATGAAGCGATCACTTGACTTTTGGCAAAAAAACAAAAGAAAAGTCCAGCTCTGGGATGAAGAAGGGAAATTTAAACATTTGTGTCACATACAAAACAGTCCTGCATCGCTTTGCAATTCTTTGAATGAGAACGAGCCGCTGCGGGCTGGGACGGGGGGGTGGAGGTGGCGTTTCTATAAGAGCGTCTCTTAGAAGTGAGAAACTCTGTTTTTATTGGCTGGTTAAAGCCGGGTCACTCTGTGTTTTTAGTGTTTTTATAAATGCTGATAGAGAAGCAAGGGGACTATAGTTTTTTTCCAGAGGTGACTTTGTCTAACATCAGTCTGTCAGTAGATAGTGACAGAGTGAAGAAATATGTTAAAATATATTGTTAGAAAAGTTACAGACTGCACTACAAAGTTACATAGTGCAGCTTTAAGAGAAATGTGCTGGACTAGCATTCGCTAGTCCAGCAATACGCATGAATAATTCTCTGTGCGCTCTGTGCAGGGAGCAAGCTCACCTCAAGTTGAGCGATGAAGCAACAGAGAAGTCCCGCGAAGAGGTAGTTCAGGTTTAGCGAGGTGAAGGGCAAAAAACAGAAAGATAGATGGGCGTCAGCCGCTTAAGTACCCAGAGGCGGAGCCTCTGGTACGGCGGTGACGCCCTAGCTGTAAAGGCGTGAGTGTATTCCTTCAGGTAATGGCGCGGGGGCGCAATTCCCATAGCAAGTATGTTGCACCGAGAGACCAGACTGAAAGGGAACTGTCCTAACTAAACACGGTTACCTGCTGGATAGGCAAAAGTAAGTTAAAATAGTGCAAAGAAAAGGATAATTACTTGAGTTTCAGCTTTCAACAAGTTGTACACAACCCTACTAATAAAACTGTAGGTTCTCATCAAACCTCTACTCGGTTCAATACTAAATGTGTTGCCCATTTGCAACATTTCATCAACTTTCGTTCACACTCATAAGACAAAATCACATAAATACACAAGACAATCAATTTGATTAAGTGAAAAGGATTGTCTATTTGTAAGTCATGATTTATGAATGGTTCTTAGTTGTTCATAATGTACATGACAAGTCAGAACTAAAACAGTTTTACCCTGAAGCAGTCAATTTATGTGTGTGATAGAGTACATTGCACATTCACTGCATTTTTTTTGTTGTTGCAATATTCTTTATGGAAATGCAATCTTTAAATCATTAGCAAGCATGTACAGTATATTGTTGCTATCCATTTTAAAACATTTATACTTGAAAATATTTTTTAAGAAGTACTGCTCATTAAATGAAATATGCCAATGCAATTTTGCTTTTGTAATAACATAATAGCAGTGATAAGATAGCCTGCAGTCAGCTGCCTTACAGTGAACATGTGAAACTTCACATGCAACACCTGACAAGAAACATGTTAATCTTATCACGCAAAATGTTGAGTGCTGAAAATAAAATGTATGGATCATTAATTTATGTTTAGTGCTGTCAGCCGTTTTTTTGTGAGAAAAAAATTGACCGAAAAGTCTTTGACTAAATAAATAAAAAATATGTAAAACACAACAAACCAAGAGCTTTAAATGTGAGTATAGCTAAACAAACAACAGAACAGACGTTTTATGAAACAAGTTTAGTTTAGAACTGCTGAACTGCTTTGACCAAATCAGCAGCTCCTGTCTCCGAGTGTCAACACAAGATGGATAGCCACTGCTATCACTGACAATGAGGCTTCCTCCTGGACATAAATTAATAGCTTCAGCTTGACACCAGCTCCTGAGGTTAAGTCTATGTTGTCAACATGCTTGGGCATTCTGGAGACAAATGACACCAAAGAAGCCACACTGTGTTACAGACACGGTCAAACTTTGTAAAACCCAGCAGAAAGCCTCGAGCTTGTGGCCTTTTAAACATGGCATTAAAAATAAGCTGTCAGATTGAATTAAACCTGAATGAGGCAGGAATAAAAAATACATTTTAATGAAGAAATGTGTTTCTGAGACTAACAGCATCTTTATTTAAGCCTTTTTTAACTAAAATAACATTAAGGTTTCTGGCAAGATAAAACGCTGCCCCCTCACCCTTGGTTACACCGACTATCAGTGTATGGTAAAAATAATAAAAAGCTTTTCCTTGAAATGTTGATTAAAAGTGGTGAGAATCAGTTTGTCTTCATAAGAAAACCTGACTAAAGCTGGCAATTTATCTTAATTTATCTGCTACACGACTGCACCACCAAATGTGGAGTTAATTAAATTTTCACATTTCTCTTTAATATATTTTATACAAAACACTTCTCAGAGTAGCTATACTTGCCAGATATCACTGCTTACCTAAATTATAATTTAACAGTTCAGGTTAATTCCTATAAAGACTTGTAAGGGACAAATACCAAAGTTTGGTCCAATTTGTAAAATTAACCAACATAAAAAAGTTTGGAAATTGCTTTCTTTTAATGCATTTTGATTGCAGTAATTCATGTCTAATTGATTTATTTGTATGCTTTTGAATGTTTAAAAAAGTGTGTTGTTTCAATAAAATACTGAGATATATCTAGTACGTTTTAAGATTTGTCTTGGTTTAAAAAAATGTCAACATGTGATTAAATTATTTAGATACATGTAAGCAGCTCTCATGCAGCCCAAGGGAGAGTTAACTTGCAGGTGACTGAGTTTTCGAGTGTAAATAATAAAACTTTTACTGGCAGTTCAGAAAGAGACTTTAAGAGACGGAATGGAGAGAGAAACATGTATTATTTGCTATGTTTTTTACAAATGCAGATTGCTCAGAAATGAGACACACTGCACAACAACATGTATGTCTTGATGCATGAATATCATGTCTCTTTCATTCTGCTGACAGGAGAACCCTGCTGTAAAATGTGTCTGCGCCTTACACCAAAGATTGGCTATTTATTTTATTTTTTTCAGAAACATCAGAGCATGCTTCATTTTCTTCCAGACTATAGTGCATTTTTTAGAGTAAAGAGTAATTGCTTGAGTCTTTAAAAAAATTGAAACAATAGTACAGACACATATCCAGTCAGTTCTGTATAATTCAAATAAAAAGCATGAAACTCTTGAAAATGAAAAACCTGATTTGTGTGAAGAAGTGAAAAAAATTTAATGAGATGCATTAGTTCAATATTGAGGGAAATTATCTGATTAACAGTGAATAGGTAAAGTAATCCCTTTTAGATTTGTTTTCCTAGTTTCATAGATTTTTTATTTTTATTTGACTATAATGAGTAAGTAAATGTAATAAGTTTAGAATAGGTTTATTCTATAATAGGGGAATAGGTGTGAGATAATTCAACAAACATAAAAAAACAGTCTTGAAAGTTATATTTATTTTCAAGTACACACATTGGAGAGCAGGTTTGTAGCAATTGGTTTTCACTTATCAGGTAAGGATGTTTTAACTACATCAAAACAAAGAGACAAAAAAAAAGATTAAATAGATAAATTGTCAAATGTATGCTTCAAAATAAAATAAGGTTGTATTTATTTCAAGCGATAAGATAAGATAAGATAGAACTGCATTGATCATGCAGGAAATTGTTGTGCCAAAGTTTCACTACAAAGGAACATACACAAGGAATCCCTCAATATATAAAAACAACAGATAATATAAAAATACCAGCAATTAAGATATAAACAGGTCAGGTGCAGACATGTAGGTTCTGGTTTTAATAGCAAGACAGCCAATGAAATGAAAGTAACTTTGAGTTCTGAAAATAAAACATCTGTTGAACAAAAGTTTTTAACATTCAAAGCAATTCTCCCATTTTTTGTCTTAAATGATCATCCATCCATCCCTCCATCCCTCCCTCCATCCATCCATCCATCCATCCATCCAACCATCCATACATTAATACATACTTTGTACATACATACATACATACATACATACATACATACATACATACATACATACATACATACATACATACATACATACATACATACATACATACATACATACATACATACATACATACATACATACATACATACATACATACATACATACATACATACATTGGCGTTACCCGCTTCTTCCTTTTCAGGTCGCGGGGATCACTGGTGCCCATGTCCAACCATCCCTGTGCGAGAGGTGGGGTACACCCTGAACAGGTCACAAGTCCATCAGAGTCAGAGAGTCAGAGAACCTTTATTGTCATTTGCACCGCATGTGGTACATGTGATGAAACGAGATTATGTACACAGGGTCCCAGTTACATCCAACAACAAAATGTAAGAGAAAAGCAGTAATAACATCTAGAATATAACTAAGAAAAACATCAACTAGAAATACACTAAGCACTAATGTAATAGAAAAACATCATTACAAACAGCAGCAGGAACATGAGTCTGTATGAGCAGATGGTCACAGATGAACACAGCAACATGAAACAGATCAGCATCAGCATGATGTGATATTTTGCAGTGATTATTCTTATTATTTATTTATTCATGAGTCTAACAGCCTCAGGGTAGAAGCTGTTCCTCAGTCTAGTGGTTCTACATTTGATGCTCCTTAACCTCCGTCCTGAGGGGAGTGGGGCAAAGAGTGTGTGTGCTGGGTGAGTGGGGTCTTTCATGATGCAGGTGGCTCTTTTCCTGCATCTGGAGGTGTAAATGTCTGTGATGGTGGGGAGACTGACTCCAACAGACTTCTGTGCAGCCTTCACCACTCTCTGCAAAGCTTTTCTTTCTGCAGCTGTGCAGCCTCCATGCCACACATTGATGCTGGAGCACAGGATGCTCTCCACTGCACACCTGTAGAAGGAGGTGAGAACTGGGCTACTCAGACCAGCTCGTCTCAGCCGTCTGAGGAAGTAGAGTCTCTGATGACCTTTCTTGATCAGGCTGGTGGTGTTGTTGCTCCAGCTGAGGTTATCATTCATGTGTACACCAAAGTACTTGTAGCTGGAGACCACTTCCACTGCAGATCCACTTATGTTCAGTGGGGTGTGGGTTTGTTTGTTCCTTCTGAAGTCCACAATCATCTCCTTTGTCTTCTTCACATTGATGTGAAGGTTATTCTCTTTGCACCAGCTCTCCAGGTGTTCCACCTCCTGTCTGTAGCTGGACTCATCATTGTTTGTGATGCATCCCACCACAGCTGTATCATCTGCAAACTTTACAATATGACAGCCTGGATGGGTGGCTGCACAATCATATGTGAGCAGAGTGAACAGAAGAGGGCTCAACACACATCCTTGAGGAGAGCCAGTGCTGAGGGTTATGGTGGAGGAGGAGAAGTTGTGGATCTTCACGGACTGAGGTCTGTTTGTTAAGAAGTCTAGGACCCAGTTACAAACGGAGGGGCTTAGTCCTAGTGTGAATAGTTTGTCCATCAGGGTTTGGGGGATCATGGTGTTGAAGGCAGATGTGAAGTCCACAAAGAGCAGACGCACGTATGAGTCCTTCTGATCCAGGTGGGTGAGAGCAGTGTGGACCACAGAGGAGATGGCGTCCTCTGTTGATCGGTTCTCGCGGTATGCATACTGATGAGGGTCCTCGTTGATGTTGACGGTTGTCTTGATGTGGGTCATGACCAGTTTCTCAAAGCATTTTGCGACTATCGGGGTGAGGGCCACTGGCCGATAGTCATTCAGACCAGTCACTGTGGAGCTTTTTGGGACTGGGATGATGGTGGCGGTCTTCAGGCTGGTGGGAACTGTTTCCAGGGCAAGTGAGGTGTTAAAGATGTTGGTCAGCACCTCGCAGAGCTGATCAGCACATTCCTTCAGAACTTTCCCGGGGATGTTGTCCCCCACACACACAGGAACATACATAGACAAACTACAAAGCATTCACTCTCACCTAGGGACAATTTAGATTTATCAATCAGCCTAACATGCATGTTTTTGGTCTGTGGCAGGAAACCGGAGTACCCAGAGAAAAACACACACATGCACGAAGAGAGCATGCAAACTCAAGCATACACAAGTATAAAAAAGTACTGTCTCTAGTAAAGTAACATTTGGCTCAAATGCATCATACACATAAGCACACTCTGACTTTTTTGGCATTGATAGCATCAAAAACATAAATAAAAATAAATAAATAAAAAGGAAAGGAAAACATATTCAGATATTTTTTGTTGTACATATAATAAGAGACATGACAGTGGTGACCTGAGAGCTTTAAAGTAGGTTGGAGAATAGGTGCCTGCAGGCAATGTGGAGCTTGTCCCTGTGTCTCAGAGTCCTGGGGAATTGCTCTTTAAAAAGAAAAAGGGCCATGGGTATAGACTGTGCTCAATCGCAACATGTGACCTGGTAAAAATGGGAGCTACACTACTGACACTCTGGGGTCCTTCTCCAGGGATGGAGTATAATTATAAAAGGGAGGGCCCTCTGGCCCTATCCCTCTAAGACCATCCCACTAATCACAAATCACACAATCCTGGCACAAGCAGTGGTGTTTTACCATTGAAACTGAACCACAAACTCCTCATAAAGTAAAAGTCAAACTTAGAAATCATACAGGAATGAAAACTAGAATGAGTGTTCACTAGAAAGCAATACATTTACACTTAATTTTTGGGTTTCTTGGACTGTCTTTGTGGAAAGATTTTACCAAAATTCACTTGCACATCCTCCAACTGTCTTATAAGAATCTACGCTACCGTATCATTGATTTCCATGCAATGTAATTTATTAACTTTAGAGATTGTTTACAAAGCATTCTTCTTCTTCTTTTGGCTTTTCCCTCTTCAGGGGTCGCCACAGTGAGCCATTCTCCTCCATCTCACTCTGGCCTCTGTATCTTCTGTCCTCACTCCATCTACCTCCATGTCCTCTATAACTGCATGTATATATCTTCTCTTGGGCCTTTCTTTTTGTCTTTTTCCTGGCAGCTGCATTTCTAGCATCCTTCTACCTATATACCCACTGTTCCTCCTCTGGACATGTCCAAACCATCTCAGTCTGACCTCTCTATGTAATGGTCAGCAGCCCCCTGCTGACCCCTCATCTACTCACATTACTCATGCCATGTTTCTGCACATCCTGCCTTCATGCTCTTTGTTCTTCTGCCCATGTCACCTGCCATAGTTTCTGCCTATCATGCCATTGTTTGTTTCCCAGTTGGGTTTTGTCTATCACCCATCCTCCAGCTCAAACCTGCTCCCTTCACTCCATGCCACACCACCCTTTTCTCACAGTAATCAGCTCTGATTCCACTCACCTGCTTCAGCTCATCTAGTTCACCTGCTCTGCACCCTTTATAAGTTTCATTCTCCCTCTCCACCAGTGCCAAATTATTAAACTTCTCATGGGCTCTGATTTCGAAGCCTTCATAGTGCCTGTTTCATGCCACAGCCTGGATTACCTTTCTTAGTTTTGACCTCACGTCTGCACTATGGATTATTTGCCTTGCCTGCCCTTCTTTGGATTTTGACTGCATATCAGACCACGGTAAATGACTCTCGCTCTCCCTTGACTACCATTTTTGATCACAACTCGGCCCTGTTCTCGCTTCTCTTCTTCCCCGTTCTTGACCCCTGCTACGACCATTGGGCCACGTCTCTGGATTTAACCTGCCACATACAGACTGAAAAGATTGGACTCCCACCTGGACCCTGATCATTCTCTCCAGCTACCAGCAGTAATAAATAAAAACTGTTCTTAATTTTGGACTCCTGTGTCTGGCTTATTCAGAATCCAAAAACCCATTATTGACACTCTAACTTCATCTCCCAGTTATTCAACATGTGTTGTACCTCTGACGATCTCATTCCTAATCTCATCTATCCTTGTCACTCTTAAGGAGAACCTCAACATCTTCATTTCTGCCACTTGCAGTTCTTCCTCCTGTATTTTTGTCAATGTCACTGTCTTCAGACCATACAATATAGCTGGTCTCACCACTGTCTTGCATATTTTTCCTTTGACCTTTGCTGACAACCTTTTGTCACAAATCACTCCTGAAACTTTTCTCCATCCCCTCTACCCTGCCTGGACTCTCTTTTTCCATCTCTTTACCACTCTTTACCACATTCCCCATTTTCCTGGACAGTGGACCTCAAGTACTTGAAGTCCTGCACCTTTGTGACCTCTGCTCCTTGTAGCCTCACTGTTCCACCAGCCTCCCTCTCATTCACACACATGTACTCTGTCTTACTATGGCTGACTTTTACTCATCTTCTTTCAAGTGAATACCTCAATCTCTCTCAATTATCTTCCACCTGTTCCCGGTTCTCACCAAAGACCACAATGTCATCTGCAAACATCATAGTCCATGGGGATTCCTGCCTGACCTAATCTGTTAGTCAGTCCATTACCAGAGTAAACAAGAAAGGAATCAGAGCCGATCCTTGATGCAATCCCACTTCCACCTTGAAGCGATCTGTCACTCCTACAGCACATCTCACCACTGTCCTGTTGTGCTTCTTCTAAAGCAGAGGTCACTAATTGGTGGGCCTCAGTCCAAATCTGGACCAAGCAATGATTCTGTCCGGACCCAACAGAACACCGGACCAGGGCACCCCTTGCTTGCTGTGTCACACTGCTGCTCACTGTGGCTGTGCTCCGACTCTGCTGTTGTTGCTAAACAACTTTGACAAGATCTACAATCAGCAAAATTTGAAACTATTCAATCAGATACTTGATGGTGAGTTACCTTTTTGTTTTTAAATACTGTTGGTCATGTTAGTTGCTGTGTTAACGCTGCAGCAACAATCACAGAGCTTACAATGCAAGAATCCATGGAGCTAACGGCTAATTTGGCTAGCATTTTACCCTGGTTAATATGGTCTTCCCAACCATGTATTTATTTAATATGCTAATAAAGTTACTCAATAAGTAAGTCGAATAAAAGGCTTGGACCTCTTTGGTTTAAGAGAAAGGAGACGTATTAGGCTGTGTTTGCACATTTAAGATGTATTTTATTCTGAGATTTCTGTTTTAATCTGAAATAAAGGCCCTACATTTATTTGGCTGGGACTACTTTTAAATATGGTAAAATAACTAAGTTGTTTACTATAAAGGGCAGTTTGTTAACAGTGAAAATGTGAATACGGGTAGGCAAGACCATGAAAGTCAAACGATGGACTTTCGTTTGGACCTTTTACTAGGAGGACATTTTAATAACTGGACCTCAGTGAGTTTTAATTGAATATCCCTGTTCTAAGGTGTCATTTACCAAGGTAACCTAACACAGCTGTTGATTTAATTGTAATTTTTCCAAAGTTAAAAACCTTCATGTTGACAACATTTCTTAGTTGTGAAGGTGCAAATGTGACAAAACACAACAAATGAGTCGGTTACTTACCATGCCAATAAAAACAACATCTGTCTGCTTGCATCTTGTTTTCTCTTTCACTTGGCACTTTTCAGAGAGTAAAAAGCCGGCCTGATGTTCACCTTTGACTGCTCTCTCTCTCTCTCTTTTTTTGTGTGTTAATTTTCTCTTTGTTTTCCTGGCTTCCTTGTACTGTATAGGGTTATCTTGATCCCTTCACCAGATCTATCATGGCTTGCTTTTGTCTCAACATAAGTATATTTTCTTTTTTTCATTTATCTTAATTCAGTTCCACCATTTTTCTTGAATCTTTAACACGATTTTCAGACTATCAACAAAAACAACACCTTGTTCTTTAGTGTTTGGCCTGGCATTGTAAGTGGAAACACAATTATGGTGTTATTTTAGCAAAATTGAAACCAGACTTGTGAAATTGACCATAGTTTATCAGTCTTCATAGTAATTTAGAGCAGATTTTGGATCAATAATTTGGTATACTGATTTTTTAAAAAAAATCAATTAAATTAAGTCAAAAGCACACACTTATTGTTTACATGCTTTTTTGGTGATACCATAAAAGTTGAAAATAAAGTTTACTTGGACAATTGTTGAGAAAAAATACTGCACTGAAATAGTTTGTGAGACATTGCAAGGCTGATGTAAAATATGGTAGCAAAGGTTTAATATGATCCAACAGGTGGAGTTACCCACATAGATGTCGATGTCAGAACTTTCATTTTATTTTATAGATATACTTTTTATATTTTTATACATTTTGGACAGTATCACACTTTTATTACTTTTATCATTTCATTTTATGCTAATGTTTATTAAATGTTTTAATGTTTAAATGGTTATTGTTGCACCAGGGGTCTGAGAGTAATGCAATTTCAATCCTGTGTGTGTCCTGTACATATTGCAGTTTTGACAATAAAGTTGACGTTGACTTTGACTTTGAGATGGTTATTAAATTTCAAAGGTATCGAAATGCACACAAATCAACAAAGTTTAACAGTTTTTTTCAGTGCGCAAACCTTAGCTAGTCCCTTTTGAGCCACATTTTCCTGATGCCAGTACTTTCTGGTAGTTGTTTCTTTCTGTTCTCTCACCATAAAAGCCACAATTGCACTGCTTTCTCTCATTATCTGTTATTTGGCTCCTCTCTTAATGCCCAGATGCCACAGCAACATTTGATCTTCCCTGTCATCTCTATTTGTCCTTCCTCCTATCTATCATACTCCTCCTCTAGTTCTGTGATTCCCCCTGCCCCCAAACCAGAAGGCCTTTCAAGGTCTGCTTAGATAACGTCACACCAACGGAGCATCTGTTTCCAATTCTATGCAATTAAAAAGGCCAACTTGGGAATGTTTCTTTCTTTAAATCCTTTGCTTCTTTCCTCCTTCTCTGCCCTTCACTCTTTTGTCCGTCACACTTTTCATCAGGCTGGTCAAATCTACTGATTTCTTCTCATTTTAAAATCAAGTACATCCTATATATCACAGACAAGACAAATAATGATAATGTTCACATTTTTTCCCCTCTTACTTTAGTTTCTTTTTGCTAGAGTCAGTAAAGAGGAACATAGTGGACATTGTGTTCCTGCAATGACAGTTTTTGATGTGATATCTTTCTTTATAAATGTACTGTCTCTCATATTATCTCAGCTGGTCCCTAGACAAAGTCGCATGTCCTGACACAGTGTAAACTTAAAAACAGTCTCTTTTTTTATGTGATTTGACCAGTGACGTGCGGTGAGGTTCATGGCTGGTGAGGCACTGTGCAGTTTTTTTTCCGTATGTATAATAGAAAACAGACAAAAATGTTCTCCACGTTTTGGCTTCTGTCTGCCATAGCTTCTTCAGCGCTTTGGATACTTTGGATAGCATTATTTTCTTCTTTTATAATACATGAACCCTACAGAGTAGTTTATTCACCATTTGATTGGCAGCAGTTAACGGGTTGTGTTTAAAATCTCATATCAGCAATCTTTACACATACAAACACACAAAAAAGCACATTTAATTTGGAGAAAAAAATATTTTAGTCTTACTTTTACTTATAAATTAAATTAAACTATAACAAAATCTATTTTTATTTTACAGAAAAGAGCTGTGAGAATTATTACAAGAAAGCCTTAATGTCATATTATTTAAACAACTCAAAGTACTGAAGGTTAATGATTTGGTGGACTATAATATTTTGTTAGTAATAGAACCCTCAAATGTTCAAATGTATTTTGTTAAGAGAGAAAGCTGCTAGTCTAAAGGGAACTGAAATTTTTGCAAAGCCAAGGTATAGGACTAGTTTGAAGGGACGGTTTATTTCAATACAGGGAGTTGAATTGTGGAATGTTTTGGGAAATCATGTTAAAAATGTAAACTCTGTGCTTATGTTTAAAAATGATCAAAACTAAATTGTTAACAAAATACTAAAACTTTTAGTTAAGTGTTTAATGTTCTAGATATTTGTAGATTGTGAAAAGTTACTCTTTTTGCTCTGTTTGCGCTGTCACTTTTCCTCCTGCAGCGCGAGGCTGAAGCAGAACCCTGAGCTCAGTAGCCCCGCCTCCAGAGGCTCGCCTGCCTGTGTGTGTGTGTGTGGATGTAACCTGACACCTTCACAGCCGTTTTATGAGATCGTTCAGCGCACAGATACAGTTTTAGACAAAAACACGAGACATTATATTCACCAGCTAAACTATAGAAATGTAGTTTATATAGCAAAAGTATTTGGACATTTTAATAGCGACATAAGAGGCAGGAATTTTCCTGCCTTCCCAAATCGCTCACACAGCAGCTGCCTGCAGCACGTCACCCGAGTGAGTGCGCAATCTGAAGTGAAGCAGCCGGTGCCTCTCCTGCGCAGTGCCTCTCTGCGCAGGTCTGCACGTCTCATCTCAGTATTTGAACGCTAAATAAGAAAAATCGGCGATTTTGAATAAAAATCAACTTAAAACTGGTTTAGGTTTTAGTAAAATAAGTTTATAGTACAAATCAAAGGATAAAGACAATAATTACATTTATTTTTTCAATTAATTTTTTTTCTTTCCATGATGACAGGGGAGGCGTGGCCTCACTTGCCACCCCTGACCGCACGTCACTGGATTTGACCCCATTTACACTTTTGATATGTGCACCGGCATGGCCAAAGTATACCATCACATCAAACTGCTGAAAATTGATTTTTGAATACGCTCGGAAGTGTTCAGTGGCTTTTATGTAGCAACATTCCTTAAAAATATGGTGAGTAAATTAAAGGAAGATGCTGTGTTGAAATCAAAAAAGGCGTTCAATACAGAACAACTGGACTTTATTTGTGGCAACAAGACGTTTCGCTTCTCAACCGAGGAGCTTTATCAATTCAGTGAGGAGACAGTAGCTGTGTTTCCATCAAGGTTTCTAGATGCGCATTTTGAAGTATCGCAGCAGAAAAGCTTAATGGAAACGGCAAAATGCGAATTTACTTCCTCAAATTCGCCAAAAAGTTTATACGCTCGCTTGAGGTGGTTTTTGGGATCTTCGAAAATGAGCAGATGCGCAAAACGACAGATGGAAACAGATTTGCCGACTCAGTTCTGCCGTAGCGAACATTCACGTCACGTGACGTTCAGCTGTTTCCGCTCCGGACAACATGTAACATCGCTAAAACTAGTTGGCATGACAGAATAAATACAACTTGCCCGATAGCAACACATACCTGAAATATTCTCTCCATTTTGACGAGATGTGTGGCCGGGTTCTGTTTTCAACCGCTACTTCCTGTTTACTGTAGACATGCGTAACGCTGACGTCTGACGTAATGAGGCTGTGCGTGGCCCGGTAGATGCGCTTTTAAGCCAGTTGATGGAAACACTTCTGATCCGCATTAATTTGTATTTACATTTTTGCGAGATTTCAGAAATTAGCTCAAAATTCGAAATGAAAATAGATGGAAACACGGCTAGTGAGAGGAAGAAGTTATAACAGGATAAGCCATTGACACGCAGCAACATATGTAAATTGGAAACTAACACCCCCACATACTTGGGATAACACGTACCTGTGACCCATTCAAAGTTCAGTGTGTGAAAACAGAGCTTACAGAAAACACACACACACATCCTACTGTATGTAAATTGACAAGTCACACCTCACACATTAATAGCAGGGACCTGTCAAAGTCTTTGGTAGTCTAATTCACAAACGAGGCTCCTCTGTTCTCATCAGGTGTGAGACGCCTGGGAACCAAACCCAGGGCTGCACTATAAGTTTTAGAAATTTGGAATCTTAGACCTCCTCCTCTGTTTAACAATGGTTTATCTCTTTTTACATAAATCGCCTCCTTCACACCCCTCTCAAACAACCTGTGCTCTCAGTCCAAAATATGTACATTCTGGTCCTCAAAAGAGTGTCCCTTGTCCGTAAGGTGGAGGTGAACAGCTGAGTTTTGTCCAGAGGAGGAGGCTCTCTTGTGTTGGGACATTCTTCTGTGGATGGGCTGTTTAGTTTCTCCAATGTAGAGGTCTGGACAGTCCTCGCTGCACTGGACTGCATACACTACACCACTCTGTTTGTGTGTGGGTGTTTTGTCCTTAGGGTGGACCAGCCTCTGTCTGAGAGTCCTGCTGGGTTTGAAATGTACTGGGATGTTGTGTTTGTTGAAAATCCTTCTGAAATTCTCTGATAGTCCAGCAACATAAGGGATGACAATGTTTTTTCGTCTGTTCTCCTTTTTCTGTTCCTTATTGTGTTTTGAAAATTTCCTCGCTGACTTGACAAAAGCCCAGTTAGGATATCCACATGTTTGGAGAGATTTTTCAATGTGTTTCTGTTCCTTTTCCTTCCCTTCTGTCTTCGTGGGGATGTGATCGGCCCGATGCTGTAAAGTTCTGATGACAGAAAGTTTGTGTTCCAGTGGATGGTGAGAGTCAAACAGAAGATACTGGTCTGTGTGGGTTGGTTTTCTGTAAACTTCAATGTTTAGACTGTCCTCTCCCCAGTGATAGGAATAACGGAGTTATAAATAAACGGCGTTACAAACTGAGTTATTTTTTTCATTAACGGGTAATCTAAGTAGTTACTATGTCTATCGTTACAACGCCGTTACCGTTACAAACACTAAAATGGTGTACGTTATTTTGTCTTCTGCGCGCTGTCTCTCGCTGCTTGTTTACTTTTTTTTTCCCTTGTTGGTGAGGGAGGGTGAAGGGGGAAGCAGCAGAGGGGAGGGAGGGTAGGAGACGTGGGAGCAGAGGGGAGGGAGGGGCGAAACAAAAAGGATGATGCTGATTGGCTAAGGTAGTGTCAGTCAGAGGTCAGCCAATCAGCGGTTTTGTTGTTCAGCTCACACACGCTGCAGCAGGAAGCTTCAAATCTGAAAAGTTAACAGAAGTCTGGCAGCAATGGCGAGTCTGGAGGGAAAGTTGGCGTTTTCAAAGTGGAAATACAGAAATTACTTTACTCTCCTTGAGGTAAAAGGCAAGAACGTGCATGTGAAGTGTACATTATGTCCCGGAGCGAAGTGTACGTCCGTCGTAATCTGATCTGACAAGCATCTCACAACTGCTCAGGTAATTCAGCTTTTCAGTACTGTTTTAAAAGTACTTCATATTGTGAAAATGGTTCTTTTGTTTTTAAGAAAATTCTTGAAGAACCAGTTGTGTGAGAGTTTGATTTTATTTTACACTACAAAGCACTTATTTTAACTGTTTACTTTTATTTCTAAGAAAACACTTGAACAGTACAGGGTGTACATAGAGCTGAAAAACACAATTGTTATATTATTTTGTTAACCTGTATTTTGTAATGAAGAAAAAACTTGAAGTATAGTATGTCAAACAGTCATGTTCTGTTGAGGTGCTGTAAGCATTTCTACTTAAAATTCGTAGATATATCTAAACTTAAACCAACCAAACAAACAATAGTTACTTTCCCTGGTAACTAATTACTTTTATAGGTGAGTAATTCAGTTACTAACTCAGTTACTTTTTGGGCGAAGTAACTAGTAACTATAATTAATTACTTTTTTGAAGTAACATTCCCAACACTGCCTCTCCCTCAATATGCACCAAACAGTCCAAAAAAGGAAGCTTATTGTCATTAGCATCCTCTCTGGTGAACTTGATGTTGTTATCTACCGAGTTAATGTGTCTGGTGAACGCTTCCACCTCCCTGGCTTGGATTTTGACCCAGGTATCATCCACATATCGGAACCAATGGCTTGGCGCTGTTCCCTCATAGGAGTTTAGGGCTCTCTGTTCCACTTCCTCCATGTAGAGGTTGGCAACAATGGGTGACACTGGAGATCCCATGGCACAGCCGTGCCATGGCCGCACAAAACAATATAAACAATGTTTGTGAGGCTGCGGTGCAGCTGTCACAAGCCTGTCAGGCTGCAGTGCAGGCCTGCAGGCTCATCCGCCAATCCCCAGTGCCCTCCTCTGGTGCGTTGTGATGTGGGACGCACGGATGACGTACAAGGAAGGACAGAGGTGTGTTTGGGTGAGCAAGGACTTCATGCTTGGGCTGGACTCATTGGGGCATGGCCTACATCCTGCTACGCCCTTTATCCAATAGGCGGAGCTAAAGGGCGGAGCTATATGATGTAGAACGTTGGTTACGTATTGTAACCCCAGATTCTACAAATATAGCGGAGCCCTTTAGCTTTGTGGGCCCCATTGGCTCTTGAACGGCTGAATGATAAGCTGTTCAAGGCAGTTCCTTCCGTGTGGTGGAGTTATATACACACGGGGTGGGCCCACACTGTAGGTGGCCGTGGACTAAAAGGTTATTCAGTATGACGCTGTCGCGGGGGAGATATCCGGGAGAAACTCTTGTATCGTATGATGTGACTTCTCTTTTCACGTGCATACCCATTTCTGAAGCAGTAGAAACCGTCAAAAAACGACTTCTACAAGACAAGGATTTGGACAAAAGGACCAACTTCACCCCAGACCACATCTGCACCCTGCTGGATCTCTGCCTCTCCACCACCTATTTCAAGTTCAATGACAGATTTTACAGACAGAAGCACGGCTGTGCCATGGGATCTCCAGTGTCACCCATTGTTGCCAACCTCTACATGGAGGAAGTGGAACAGAGAGCCCTAAACTCCTATGAGGGAACAGCGCCAAGCCATTGGTTCCGATATGTGGATGATACCTGGGTCAAAATCCAAGCCAGGGAGGTGGAAGCGTTCACCAGACACATTAACTCGGTAGATAACAACATCAAGTTCACCAGAGAGGATGCTAACGACAATAAGCTTCCTTTTTTGGACTGTTTGGTGCATATGGAGGGAGAGGACAGTCTCAACATTGAAGTTTACAGAAAACCAACCCACACAGACCAGTATCTTCTGTTTGACTCTCACCATCCACTGGAACACAAACTTTCTGTCATCAGAACTTTACAGCATCGGGCCGAACATCCCCACGAAGACAGAAGGGAAGAAAAAGGAACAGAAACACATTGAAAAATCTCTCCAAACATGTGGATATCCTAACTGGGCTTTTGTCAAGTCAGCGAGGAAATTTCCAAAACACAATAAGGAACAGAAAAAGGAGAACAGACGAAAAAACATTGTCATCCCTTATGTTGCTGGACTATCAGAGAATTTCAGAAGGATTTTCAACAAACACAACATCCCAGTACATTTCAAACCCAGCAGGACTCTCAGACAGAGGCTGGTCCACCCTAAGGACAAAACACCCACACACAAACAGAGTGGTGTAGTGTATGCAGTCCAGTGCAGCGAGGACTGTCCAGACCTATACATTGGAGAAACTAAACAGCCCATCCACAGAAGAATGTCCCAACACAGGAGAGCCTCCTCCTCTGGACAAAACTCAGCTGTTCACCTCCACCTCACGGACAAGGGACACTCTTTTGAGGACCAGAATGTACATATTTTGGACCGAGAGCACAGGTGGTTTGAGAGGGGTGTGAAGGAGGCGATTTATGTAAAAAGAGAGAAACCATCGTTAAACAGAGGAGGAGGTCTAAGATTCCAAATTTCTAAAACTTATAGTGCAGCCCTGGGTTTGGTTCCCAGGCGTCTCACACCTGATGAGAACAGAGGAGCCTCGTTTGTGAATTAGACTACCAAAGACTTTGACAGGTCCCTGCTATTAATGTGTGAGGTGTGACTTGTCAATTTACATACAGTAGGATGTGTGTGTGTTTTCTGTAAGCTCTGTTTTCACACACTGAACTTTGAATCGGTCACAGGTCGTGTTATCCCAAGTATGTGGGGGTGTTAGTTTCCAATTTACATATGTTGGTGCGTGTCAATGGCTTATCCTGTTATAACTTCTCCCTCTCACTGTCTCCTCACTGAATTGATAAAGCTCCTCGGATGAGAAGCGAAACGTCTTGTTGCTACAAATAAAGTCCAGTTGTTCTGTATTGAACCCCTTTTTTGATTTTATCATGTCCTGGACGACTGAGAATCTTCACCAGCATATGCTGTGTTGAATAATCTATGGCTAAAATGAAATTTCTCATGCCAACACCCAGTGGTGATTTTAGGCTTGTTTTGGGGGTGCTAAAGCACCCCTAAATTTTAACTCATCACCTCTGAAAAAGAAATAAACCATTGTTAGGATTTTGTAAGGAAACAGCTCCCAAATCTTAGATTCACTAAAATATTGAATCAATTTGGAATAAAAATGGAATAAATTATACACTCTTAAACTGGCCAGTAAAATCTATTATTATTTTGCACGAGTCATATCCTTGATGTCACCTGTCAATTGTCAGCAACTGACCAATCATTGATCTCCATTTTTCCTCAAGTGAAATGTCCCTTACCTGGAGTTGTACCCCCTTTTTCCTCTGACAACGTTGTTGGGGTTTTGCATTATGAACAATTTGCAGTCAGATGGAATTTGTAATAAATCATCATAAAAAAAAATTGTTAAATGTTGTCCATGGAGAACATGTAATCCAGACAGTGTTATCCTGAGTGTTCAGAGGATGTAATACAATTTATTACATTTCTAAACCCTAAACGGAGTCTGGAAAAATGTAAAAGATGGTTAAATCATCACGGCTGACCTCATGAGCAACTGAATACAACAGTAATAAACAAGAAGTATCACATGTTTGTCTGTATGAAGATAACTGCAGGTAAATCCTCCATTTTTTGTCATAATTACATTGTACACACACACATTGATTTTTTGCAAAGTGTTAATTGGTTGTTTAATGTAAAGCAGAGCACTACATCTGTAGTATCTTAGCTAGCATGTCTGTGTTGAACGCTGCTAGCTTAGCGCTACTTCTTGTGCCATGCTCTCTAAAATAGTTATTGAATCAAATGTTTACTTATGTAGGTTTACTTATATGTTTAAAAACCCATTAAAATACACCAGAAAGCAGGTAATGGCATCTACTTCGTTCAAAAATTTCTAGAATCCTCACCACTATCACCACCACAACCACTGTACTGGGTGGTAAATACCTCTAAAGGCCAGATTTTGGAATTGCCCCTGCTAATGCTGCCCCAAAAAATAAAATAAGAAAGGCAAATAAATAATATAAACATTTGAGCAAGTATTTGGGAGATTGCAAAAATTATCTTGCCTATCAGCTTTAAGAATACGTAGTCATATATTTTGTGTTTCTAAGTTTGGACAAAGGTTTCTTAATTTTCTGTTTTATAATTATTATAATTATTATATTATTATTTTAGTATTATAATTGTAAAGAGTGTACCCACAAATTTATTGCAACTGAATTGTGCAATCATACTTTTGTGAGAAGAAAATGCACAGTCACACCTCCCCAAACAAACCGGACTTTCTAGGAATACAGACTAGTGTTCAATTAAAGCGGTCTAAACAGGGCTGGTGTTGATCAACTGGTTTGGGTTCAGCTGAAGCCTCTTTAGAATGGTGCCTTTAGGTTCAACCCATCAGTCTAACTGAGAGGCACTTTGTTTCAGTCCAAACCAGCTTACTGTGCAAACAGCAAGCATTTTTAATACTCCTTCATATGTTTGTTTCGTTTGGACATCCACAACCTAAAGAAAATAGAATAAGCCAGGCTTTTCTTCTGTGTTCAAATTGCTGGTAACTCAGTATGGAGACTGTGTATTTGTCTAGCACTGGTAGCTCTGGGCTTAAAGCATAAATTATGCATAACCATTGTATTTTATTTAAAATTAATTAGTGTGCCTCGTAGCTGTAGATTGTTTGGCAGTGAAAAAGGAGGGATGGTGGGGGTAAGAAAAAAAAAAACAGAGCCAGTGTGTTGGCAGCTGCGACTCCATGGTTCCCCTGCTGCACTCCAGGAGAAGATTAATAGTTAATGGAAGGCCTTTAGGCTGTGGAAATACCCCTAGTGGCCCATATCCATGCTCTGCGAAAAGCATAGATTATTGTCAAGGTATCAACGTCTGTGGAACTTGTGCCCTCCCCTTCAATTTCCCAGCCCTCTAATTCTTATTTTCATTAGCTTAAAAAAAAAAAAAAAACACCAGCTACATTAGGCACAGGTGCATAGAAAACCTACTATGGTTCATACTTTGTTCAAGGCAGAAATATAGATGTGTGTGTAACTTCACACCACCAGGTTCCTTTATACTCATTCCCTCTGTGCCACTGGCTTATATGATCTTTAAATAGGAAGAGAGTGAGGTCAATTTTTCAAACGCAGCACAGCATATTATCTCTGGCAAGGCAAGTCAAATCAGCTTTGCAATTAACTTAGGCTCAGTGCTGCAACGCAAATCATTGGGCTCATGCGGGGTCATACGAATTCCTCTCTCCAAGCAATTAGCTTCCTTCATTAATTAAAAATTATAATCAGGATGTTGGATCAATAGTGTAAATCACATGTGCAGTAGCTCACTAAGGGAAGCTGCATCTTATTTGCATAGCTCACATTGACAACGTAATAAGCTGAGCTCATGTGAAGGATTAATAATATAAGGGTGCATTCACACCAGCCCTGTTTAGTCTGCTTTAATTGAACACTAGTCTGTTTGCCTAGTCCGGTTCATTTGGTGTGAATGTGCAATTGAACTCTGATGTGGACCAAAAAAGCTAATTCCGGTCCACCTAAAAAACTAGATATTGGTTTGGTTGAAGTGAACTCTGGCGCCGTTCAAATGTAATGCAATAGGCTATATGCCACGGGTAGGTGTGACGTACCTCCGTCAAAATATAGGACACATCCCACACTTCCGGTTCCGATCCACTGCCGTTGTTGTTAGCGTTAGCTCCTAGTAGCAGACCGTGGCGATGAGCCGAAACGGGAAGCGGCTGCGCGCTACTGGCACTGCAAGTGAGTTCCGTAGTGTCTGCCCACCGGTGGGTACAGCTGTACCGAGGGGGGGTTTGGGCGAACATATATCGCGGCTATCCGTAGGGGGAACGTCGCCATAATTTTATATGGATTTATATGTGTATGGAGTTATTATTGGTGTGTATGCAGATGTTTTATTAATTGTATTTAGACATTTATGTTCATGTCTTTCCCGCTAACCGGATGTGCGCGGTTCGGCTCAGGAATGGGGAAGTGCCAGAACGGAAGTCCGTGGCATATAGTCTATTGAATGCATTGTGAATGCAAGTGGACCAGAGACCACTCCAAAAGCAGGAAATGGACTACAGCACATGGCATTAAATACAACCAAAACAAACACACGTCTCATACCTTATGGTGAATCCAGACCGAATGCGTTTTCTACTGCAGGAACGTCCAGTTTACATGCAAAGTCAATGGTGGACGCACCTCCAGCAGCCTCCTGGCGTCTTGCGTCACGTCGCGTGCGTGTTGAGCGTGCTGGAGAACGATTTCCGTGCACGTGAACCCGCGTCAGCCTCCAAAGCACGCCTCCAACATGCTGAAGATTTCGCCGTTCAACTTTCAAACGCCGCTCAAACTCTACCCGATTGGTTGGTGTGTCAACCAATCAGGGAGAGTCGGGGGAGAAGAGAGGGGGTCAGGGGGAGAGTCCCTATGTGACGCGGAAACCAGTGACGCGGAAACCATTGCGCATGTGACGTATTGTTTGTGGAACACAGAAAAAACCCGCGGAGTCATGGAATATGGAAGAGAAACTCATTGTAGCTGTGTGTTCGCGACAATTCCTTCACAACCAGTCAAGTCTGCTCCACAGAGACAGAAATAAAGAGCTCCTCACCTCGCGGAGTGCAGTGACGACTCGGTACACCGGTAAGCTCCTCCCCCACACCCCGCAGCAGCAGGGTTGCCAGATAAACATGAATTTTATTATTTTTATTTATTTATTTTTACCCCTTTTCAGTGCAAATGTTCACTAAACTCAACACATTATTAATCTTATCAGACCCTCACGCAGCAAATATGACAGTTTGGGTTAAAAAAAATAAAAAATAAGCAACAGTACTAG
>JBBPBX010032380.1:20325-33918 GCA_038048925.1 Garcialebias charrua | reverse complement strand
AAACACTAAAACATTTAATAAACATAAGCATAAAATAGTAAAATAGTAAAAAAGTGTAACACTGTCCTGAGTTTTTTCATAATAGTATAAAAGTATGAAAATTTACACCAACACTGAAACACCAAACACCCCTAAAACACCAAACACCCAATGAACATAAGCATAAAATGAAATAATAAAAGTGTAATACTGTCCTGAGTTTTTGCATAGTAGTATAAAAAGTATAAAACGTATATCTATAAAATAAACTGAAGTTTCTAGCGTTGACATTTGCAAAGAGTCATCAACATCTCCAAAAGTTTGGTCTGTGTTGTAAAAAGCTGCACTTTGAACCTGCAGAAGGAATGTTGTTGTTGGAATATGGGGAGATGTTTTGTTTTGGCTACTGGGGGGATGTTTTGAGCACACAAAAGACTTCAGCCCCAGGGGGTCACACACACCTAATGGAATGCAAATTCCTCAATCTGTCATTTTACAGTCTCCCATGGGAGCTATATGTAAAATATGTACAAGTACATATGTTTGGTATTCCTAGTGTTAAAGGTATGGTCTGCGATTTTTGGGACACTGGGACTTAGAAATATTTTCAGCGCAGAAAAGCATTCTGCTACCTCCCCCTCAGAGCTATATATGGCTCAGAGGGGGAGCCACAGTCCGTGCTTCTGCTGAACTTGAGTTCTGCTCCGCCCCCTGCTGTGTGTCTGCTCGGAGCGCTTCAATATTCTGTGATTATATGTTTAAAAAAAACTTTTAAAAATATTATAAAACCATGGAGCACTTGTCCAACAACACAAAACCCAGCAGAAATCAGCAGAGGTTCACGAAGCAACGTTGGACATGCGCTCGTGATTTCCTCATGTCTGTCAGCGCAGGTTTGGAATGTCTGGAATGCTCCGCCCACACTACATGTCCTGTCTGCGCTGCAAAGTTCTGTGATTATATGTTAATAAAACCTTTTAAAAATATTATAAAACCATGGAGCACTTGTCCAACAACACAAAAACCAGCAGAAATCAGCAGAGGTTCACGAAGCAACGTTGGACATGCGCTCGTGATTTCCTCATGTCTGTCAGCGCAGGTTTGGAATGTCTGGAATGCTCCGCCCACACTACATGTCCTGTCTCTGCGCTGCGAAGTTCTGTGTTTATATGATAATATAACTGTTTAAAAAATATAATAAAACCATGAATCACTCGTCCAACAACACAAAAAGACCCTGTAATCAGCAGAGCATCACCAGCCAATTTGGACATGATTTAATTCGCTCGTGAGTCGTGACAAATCCATTTCCTCATTCCTGTGAGTGGAGGATGAAGCGATCACTTGACTTTTGGCAAAAAAACTAAATAAAAGTCCAGCTCTGGGATGAAGAAGGGATATTTAATAAATTTGTGTCACATAAAAAACAGTCCTGCATCGCTTTGCAATCCTTTGAATGAGAACGAGCCGCGGCGCTGGGGCTGGGACAGGCGGGGGCGTGGGTTGGGGCGTGACAAACAACTCTGTTTTTATTGGCTGGTCAGTGTCCGGGTCACTCTGTGTTTTCAGTGTTTTTATAAATGCTGATAGAGAAGCAAGGGGACTATAGTTTTTTTCAGAGATTACTTTGTCTAACATCAGTCTGTCAGTAGATCGTGACAGAGTGAAGAAATATGTTAAAAATATATTGTTTGAAAAGTTACAGACTACATTACAATGTTACATACCCCACCTTTAAGATCCACAGATGACAGCAGAGATAGACACATCATCAAGTCTTCCAAGTTGATGAGCTATCCAGCTGTGTGCATGCCAACAGGGCAAATCGGCTCGCCTACAGCCTGTCTGCTTTTTGAAGAAATGTTATCACATATATGTTATGTTATGTGTTGAGGGACCAACTGACCAAATTGAAGTCCATAGTTATGATTCTGAAGATTTTGTAGAAGAGACGCTCTCAGACAGTTTCACAGACAAGACACAGCAAAAGCAAAGCAGAGACCGAGAGGAGACGTCCGCCCTTGAGAAAAGCAAGTGTTGAATGAGCAAGTGTTGAAAGGCTCCAGTATACTCACCTGTCAGCCACGCAGAAACTATGTGCACTGTCCGCAGAGGGTTGAGACTTCATACTCAAGTGTCCACCTTGAGTGGCTGCAGCCAGTTCCACAGGCAAGGGGTGTTTACCTTCGGGACAAATTGAGGTAGCCAATTGGTCATTTGCTGACACGCGTACTGGATTGATTGACAGGTCACAAAAAATAAAACGAGAGCTGGAAGCCCAGCCTTAAAAAAGTTCTAAAAATAAAACAGAAAAAAGGAAAGAAAAGAAAAACAGGGAGCGCTGATCCTGCAGCCCGCAAATCAGACCACCCCACCAGGAAATCTCCAGACCCTCCCACAGCCACGTTGGTCCTGATTTTAATTTCCTCATGACAGATTCCTTCATTTCTCACCATGTCAGTCATGGAATCAATGGAGGAGGAGGAAGAGATCACTTGCCTTTTGGTAAAAAAATAAAAAAAAGAAGAAAGAGAAAAGAAAAGGCCATTCAACCAGATCAGGGATGAAGAAGGGGAATTGAATACATTGGTGTTGCATATAAAACTGTTTGTCACCAGGCAATTTATTGTAGGGATGCACCGATCCACATTTTCTTACTTCCGATCCGATCCCCATACTTAACTCTGGGTATCGGACGATACCGATCCAGTTCCGATATCACCATCACAGATTTTATATGAGACTGTAATAATGAATTTTTTGAATTGAGACTATTATGTGTCTTCCGTCTTAACATTGTGTGAGTTAAACCCAATGAAGACACTTTGGGCCTCACAACAGGAAACACACAAACTTTAATAGCACACAAGAGGCAGGTATATATCACAGACATCCTTCTCACTCATGATGCGGGTGGAAAACTAAAATACCGCTAAGCATTATGGGAAAGACAACACATTACATTCCCCTTAACTGCTACAGGAGTGGATTTTGTTGTCTTTCCCGTAATACTTAGCGGTATTTTAGTTTTCCAGCTACACCATGCACATAATGCACGCTAAGCATTATGGGAAAGACAACACAGTCCACTCCCCTTAACCACTACAGGAGTGGATTTTGTTGTCTTTCCCATAATGCTTAGCGGTATTTTAGTTTTCCAGCTGCACCATGAGTGAGAAGGACATCTGTGATATAGACACGCCTGTTGTATGCTATTAAAGTTTGGGTGTTTCTTGTTGTGAGGCCCTAAGTGTCTTCATTGGGTTTAACTCACACAATGTAAAGACGGTAGTCACAGCATATGGTGGAACACAAGTGCTCTTTGAACCCGGATCGGAAATATCGGCAGGTTGGATCGGAAATCCAATACCTAAATTATGCTGGTATCAGATGCCGATACCGATACTGGATCGGCCCCATCCCTAGTTTATTGTACAACACCGAGTGTGCGTACGTAGTCATAAAACTTGAACTTTGCACGGACATGCCATGCGAGCGTCCGAGTTGACTCTAATCCGGTACACGTGGACCTCGGCGGACTGACGTACACCTGAGTATACTGGAGGCTCAATCGGAAGAGGAGGCGCTGTGCCCAGGGAAAGAAAAGGGGGAGATAAGTTGGTGTGTTTGAAAGACTGAAGGCTAATGCTAATAAACTCCTGATCCCATCTCTCTCCCTGTTTAATGTTTGCACTTTTGAAAACAAGCTGAATCTGCTGCGACTGAGTGAGTGCCTTAGAGGAGATGACGAACTGCTGTGTTCTGTTTCACAGGAACATTGTTTAATAGCAACATGCCAGACTCAGCCTTCCAGCTGGAAAAAATTATTTTTTTTTGGGTGGACTGCTGTAGTGAGCTAACAGGGACCACATGGGATGGCAGTGTGTGCATCTATGTAAACAACGGTTTGTCCACAAACTGTGTTCTTATAAACCGCTCATGCTCCGAGGGTTTAGAACAACTGACTGTGAAATGCCAACAACATTATTCACCTTGTGAGTTTTCAGCGATGTATTTCATTGTTGTCTATATAGCTCTGGATGCTAATGCTAAAGACACTCTGCGGGAGCTACATGATAATATCAGCTCGTTTCAAAACAAGCATACGGAGGCTTTTCACGTGATGGCTGGTGACCTGGCAGACCCAAACGTATCGTGAGGGTCTGCTGGGAACGTCTGGCAGAGTCTCCCGTAAGACGGAGCTTTAACTCCCACCTCCGGGAGAGCTTTGAACACGTTCCGAGGGAGGCGGGGGACATGGAGTCCGAGTGGGCCGTGTTCCGCGCCTCTATTGTCGAGGCAGCTTATCGGAGCTGTGGCCGCAAGGTTGTTGGTGCCTGTCGAGGTGGCAACCCTCGAACCCGGTGGTGGACACCGGCAGTGAGGGATGCTGTCAGGCTGAAGAAGGAGTCCTATTGGGCCTTTTTGGCTTGTGGGACCCCGGAAGCAGCTGATAGGTACCGGCAGTCCAAGCGGCATGCGGCTCGGGTGGTTGCTGAGGCAAAAACTCGGGCGTGGGAGGAGTTCGGAGAGGCCATGGAGAATGACTTCCGTACGGCTTCGAGGCGATTCTGGTCCACCATCCGGCGTCTCAGGGGGGGAAAGAGGTACGAGACCAACACCATTTATGGTGGAGGTGGCGTGCTGCTGACCTCAACTCGGGATGTTGTGAGTCGGTGGGCGGAATACTTCGAAGACCTCCTCAATCCTACTGGCACGTCTTCCACTGAGGAAGCAGAGCCTGGGGACTTTGGGTCGGGTTCTCTGATCTCTGGTGCTGAGGTCGCCGAGGTGGTTAAAAAGCTCCGCGGTGGCAAGGCTCCGGGGGTGGATGAGATTCGCCCGGAGTTCCTTAGGGCTCTGGATGTTGTAGGGTTGTGTTGGCTTACGCGACTCTGCAATATCGCGTGGACATCTGGGGCAGTTCCCTTGGATTGGCAGACTGGGGTGGTGGTTCCCCTATTTAAAAAGGGGGACCGTAGGGTGTGTTCCAACTATAGGGGGATCACACTCTTAAGCCTCCCTGGTAAGGTCTATTCAGGGGTTCTGGAGAGGAGGGTCCGTCGGATAGTCGAACCTCGGATTCAGGAGGAGCAGTGTGGTTTTCGTCCTGGTCGTGGAACACTGGACCAGCTCTACACCCTCAGCAGGGTCCTGGAGGGTGCGTGGGAGTTTGCCCAACCAGTTTACATGTGCTTTGTGGACTTGGAGAAGGCATTCGACCGCGTCCCTCGGGGGGTTCTGTGGGGGGTACTCCGGGAGTATGGGGTACCAGGCCCTTTGATAAGGGCTGTTAGGTCCCTGTACGACCGGTGTCAGAGCTTGGTCCGCATTGCCGGCAGTAAGTCAGGCTCGTTTCCGGTGAGAGTTGGACTCCGCCAAGGTTGCCCTTTGTCACCGATTCTGTTCATAACTTTTATGGACAGAATTTCTAGGCGCAGCCAAGGTGTTGAGAGGATCCGTTTTGGTGACCTTAGAATCGCTTCTCTGTTTTTTGCAGATGATGTGGTCCTATTGGCTTCATCAGCTCGTGATCTACAGCTTTCGCTGGAGCGGTTTGCAGCTGAATGCGATGCGGCCGGGATGAGGATCAGTTCCTCCAAATCCGAGGCCATGGTCTTGAGCCGGAAAAGGGTAGCATGCCCTCTCCGGGTCGGGGAGGAGGTCCTGCCCCAAGTGGAGGAGTTTAAGTATCTCGGGATCTTGTTCACGAATGAGGGAAAACTGGGGCGTGAGATCGATAGGCGGATAGGTGCAGCGTCCGCAGTGAAGCGGGCGCTGTACCGGTCTGTCGTGGTGAAGAGAGAGCTGAGTCAAAAGGCAAAGCTCTCAATTTACCGATCGATCTACGTTCCCACCCTCATCTATGGTCATGAGCTTTGGGTTATGACCGAAAGAACAAGATCTCGGATACAAGCGGCTGAAATGAGTTTTCTCCGCAGGGTGGCTGGACTCTCCCTTAGAGATAGGGTGAGAAGCTCAGTCATCCGGGAGGGACTCGGAGTAGAGCCGCTGCTTCTCCACATCGAGAGGAGCCAGTTGAGGTGGCTCGGGCATCTGGTTAGGATGCCTCCTGGACGCCTCCCTGGTGAGGTGTTCCGGGCACGTCCCACCGGGAGGAGACCCAGAGGAAGACCCAGGACGCGCTGGAGGGACTATGTTTCTCGGCTGGCCTGGGAACGCCTTGGGATTCCCCCGGAGGAGCTGCTCCAAGTGGCTGGGGAGAGGGAAGTCTGGGCCTCCCTACTTAGGCTGCTACCCCCGCGACCCGACCCCGGATAAGCGGAAGAAGATGGATGGATGGATGGATGGATGGATGGCTGGTGATTTTAATCACACAAACCTGATATACATTATGCCAAGATTTTATCAGCATGTGACAATTCCAACACAGGGAAATAACACACCACCATGTTTACACCAGCATACAAGACACATACAAAGCAGTACCTTGCCCCCACCTCTGCCTCTGACCACATCTCCATATTTATGGCCCCTGTCTACCTCCCCTCGCTGAGGCATTCCAGACAACACAGAAAACTGAAAGTTATGCACCATAACTCATGTTCCCTGAAGGAAGGGAACGAGGTGCAACACGATTGCTATGAGAACTAGCGCCCCCGCGCGGTTACCTGAAGGAATATACTCATGCCTTTACGGCAGGGGCGTCAGCGTCGCGCCAGAGGCCCCACCCTCTGGACATTTAAGCGGCTGACGCCCGTCCATCTTTCTCTAAAATGCACTTCACCGAGCTTTCAGCATTGAAAAGGGCCAAATGTGTTGCACCTCGTTCCCTTCCTTCAGGGAACATGAGTTATGGTGCATAACTTTCAGTTCCCTTTCAGTCGTTCTCTCGGTGCAACACGATTGCTATGGGAACGAAATCCATTCACGCCCTTGAAATGCTCAGCAAAATGCATGTGAGAACATCTGCCTCAATACGGCAGGCATTTCCCAGCCGCTCTCCACAAGGTATGTAGAGAGCACATCCTGAGAAGAAAAAATGCCACATGTAGAAACATCGTTCTGATGTTACCACTGGACACATAGATGAAAAACACCAGTCAGAGACAGCATAAGCGTCTTCTGCTAGTGTGATTACTCCACATCCCCTTTTTCCCTGGAAATCTTGAGAAGCAGGAGGAAAAGAGCAAGGGACCCATTACGCCACTGGCAACCAGATGGCAATGTGAAGGTAAAAAACCCAGTTCAAACACAGGGTAACCTTCCAAGTCCCCAGGGAAAAATTTTTATATATAAGGGGCATGGTCTAGTGGCAGGGCTTTTGACTACGGATCCGAAGGTCGCGGGTTCGCGCCCCGGCCACTACCCAGCTTGGGGTGTCTATGAGTGCACACCTATTTCTCCAGCTCCCCGGGCGCTTTCGGGCTGCTCACTGCACCACCTGGTAGGTGGTTGGGTTAAATGCAGAGACGAATTTCGTCTGTGTATGGGAACATACGCAGATGACAGGAATAGACATTATTATTATTATTATGCACGAGTCCCTCATCTGCTTCATGAGCAGACAACTACTAGAACTGTCCAAGAGGCCCATCCTGATGTTGGAGAACTGTCAGAGGAGAGGGGAACCTTTCCACTGAAGCAACTCCCAAGTAAACATAAACACCAAGGGTGTCCCTTGTGTATGTTGTTGTTGTTGCTAAGAAGGCAACTGCCAGGGTATCCCTGAACTTTGAGAAGTAGAGGTCACATTGTGAACTGGCTCCGCATGGGAACAAGTCCACTGAGGTTCTTTTAACCCATGACCAGACCTGATCCACAAGTCGTGGGTTCAGTCTTCATTCTGATTCCAAAAGAGGCCCTCTTGAGAGGGCATTCGCTCCGTAACTCAGGTCACTCGGAACATGAGTCCTCCTGAGCGACAATAATCCTGGAACGCACCATGTAAGCATCCTCTGTGTCAGGCTGAGGAGGGCTTGGGATCTCGTCCCCCTTCCCCAGTCAATGAATGACACCGTGGTTTTGTTATCTGATTACACCAGGACGTGCTGTCCCGCAATCAGACCTTTACCAAAGAAGTATCTTGCTGACAGGAATACGGCCAACAACTCCAGGAAATTGATGTGCAATCTACTTCCTTATCATTCCAGAGGCCTCGGGCATTCTGATTTCTGCAGACTGCCTCCTCATCCTGTTTCCAGGATGTCCATCGTGCTAATCACACAAGATGACACCTTACCTTACGGGACCCCTTCCGTGACCACAGACAGGTCCCCCTAGGTTCCGAGGCCCTCAGGCGCTTTGAGATGATTCTAGGTTATATTTGTTGGTTTAGCCATGCATGCCGGACCCACATCCTCACCAATGCGTGTGGCATACAGGGTATGGTTTCCGCCAAGAGGCCTAAAGAGGCGTTGTCATGCTTACAAGGGAATCCGATGATTCAGTTTAAACATTTGCCAGGCAACGGCGAATCGAGTAAGCACGTTCCTCGTTGGTGTAGACCTGCACTCCCAGAAATACGGTAATCCGTGACGGGGTCGGGTCACTCCTTTTGTGGGTTTATGAAAAAAATCCGAGAGACTCCAGGTGCGAGATCACCCAGGAGTGTGACTGGGCCTGCTCCCGACCAAAGACCAGGAGGTCATCCTTGTAGTTCATAATCCTGACTCCTTGATTCCTAAGAGGATTCAAGGCTGCATCCAGACATTTAGTAAATGCATGAGGAGCAGTCTTCTAACCGAAGGGTAAGATTTTGTATTTATAAGCTTTCCCTTTGAAGACAAAACCGGAAGAATTTCCTGTGCCTTCCAGATGCCCACATGGAAGCAGGCGTCTCACAAATCCACTGTACATGCGTAGTCTCCAGGTCTCACGGACCGGAGGACCTGCTGCAATGTTCAGCATTTTGTAAAAAATCTTGTTTTCCTGTCCAGAGTCCTGAGATCCAAGGCCGGTCTCAGGTATTCATCTCTTTTTGGGCACCAGGAAGAACTTGAAGAGATGTCTAGCGGCTGCTTGCTTCATTTGAGTGTGGAAGGGGTGACCTTCGACCCCTCCCACGTACTCTGGAGCAGGCTGGTCTGCCCAGCAGAAGACATCACGAGATCTGACTGTCTCAGGCAAAACTCGTATGTCCCACTGCGGTTCGTGGTCGTGTTCCACCGAGTGAGTTAAAAGCCAGGGCAGTCTGTGCTCTGGAACTTTAATTCTTGTATATGCATGAAACAGCTTGTTTGTTTTTCATTACACATACAGTAGACGAGTTATTGTTTAGTGCGCACGCACATATACTCAGCTCCTTGTAGTATTTTACAAGTGAAGTCTGGGGTCAAAAGATCAGGTTCCTGAGCTGCATGAGCGGGCAAACCTGAGGCCCTGTTCCCATTTTGGGACCAGGACACATTCAGTAGTCTGAGATTTTATTGTTTAGGGCGCACACACGCGCCACCAGCTCCTTGTAGCATTTAACAAGTGAAGTCTGGGCTCGAAAGGCCAGGTTCCCGTGCTACGTGAGCGGGCAAACCTGGGGCCCTGTCCCCATTTTGGGACCAGGACACATTCAGTAGTCTTGAGATTTTATTGTCGTGTGTGGATGGCAATTTTTCCTTATTACACAAGGGTCTGAGTGTTCTTGTGTGTTTAGACGTTCCGAACCAGCTAGTCTGTGTTCCTTAAAAACACAGAAACTGGTGGTAAAAACTAGGCATTTACTCTCCTTCTGTGAGTGAGAGCGCCTGTAATGGTGCAGGGGCATCTTCTTTCTTCTTCTTTTGCTGGTGGCCCCTTGCAGCTCCTGTAGCTTTTCTGCCTGGTGGGCCTGCGATACCGAGGCCACTTGTCCTTGTCCATCCCGCCAGGGCCCCTCGGGCCCTGAGGTGGTTTAAAGTCAGAGAGTCATCCATAGCCTCATGGGTAGATAAGCTCTCAGCGTCATCAATGTTGCAAGGAAAAAACTACCAGGTAGCGCAGCTGAACAGGTAGCTGAAAATCCTCCTCCTGGACTGTGCTGGACAGAGTCTCCTCGTTAGCCGGAGCTAAACTTGGAGGTGCTTGTGAGCCCGCTAGCGGTGCTAAGATGAGCCCTCGAGCAACGTAGCATCGGTAAAAAAACACTTTGTCATACAATGAATTCTACCGTCGATTCGTAGGATAGCGGAAAAGGCAAAATATGAGAAGGTTAGCTAGCAAGCTAGTCCGAGCATTTTCACATACCTCACGATGGAGTCCTTCGTTGTCCTCTCGTAGCCGCGCTAATCGTGTTAGCAACGCTGTCTTCCGCCGCGTGTTGTCGTGGGTGCCCTTGGTTAGCCATGCTAACCGTGGGAGCTAGCCAGATAACTTCGGAGTTATTCCATTTCCACTCTCCTTTCTCTGGGGTAATCAGCGAGAAAAGCTTCGAGTGTTCTTGCGTGTAGCATCTCAGAGCAGAGCGGACAGGCCTCGTGGGTGTCCGCTGCTGAAAAGGGGGTATCCAGATCCGCTGAAGCAGGTTCGGGAGCCGGAGCTCACGGCCTGCCAGGGTTCCTCGTCCGAGGGCGTCCTCTCGCCGAGCTGCTCGGGGCTGCTGGCCTGTTAGCTTCGTCAGCTTAGCAGGTAGCATGCTTTGCAGTTAGCGTTCGCTAACCGATCAGTAGAAAAGCAGAAGAGAAAAAGGCACGGGAGCTGGGGCTCGCTGGCCTGCTGGTATTCTTTTGACTTTTGGGTTGTCGCATTACCTTCTCGGAAGCCGTGGCTGAGAAGAGTTAAGCTCATTAGCAATGCTAACGTCGTCCGACGTCCCTCGTGTCGCTTTCTCTGGCTAGCCTGCTAGTTGTTAGCAGGGTAGCGGTGTTGCGCAGTCAGCACCCTCGAGCGTCGGATCGAGGGAGTGGACGAGTGGCTCGTCCTGTTCGGGTGGTCCTGGGGACTCTGGGCTCGGGGTCCTTCCTGGGGTCTTGGGCTTTGATCGCCCTTTCGTCTGTCTCGGGCTTTGGGGGGACAGATCTCTGATGCTTCACAATCGCTACTAAATGTTCTATTGGAGGAACCTTATTCACTTATGCATGCTCACAACCACACACAAATGGATGCAGGGATGTATATGTAGATATATGTAGATGGGTATATAAATGAATATAAATATATATGTATGTATACTGTATATATATTTGTAGGTATGGGTATGTTTATATATAGAAATCTAATGCAAGGTCATGAATATTATCAGTCTTTATGCTTGTATGTTTCGTTGCTGTGTTCTGTCATGTGCTTTGCAGGATTGTGGACGGAGGTTTGGTGTGTTTGCCTTGTGCTCTTTTTGTGGATAATTGTTGTTTTGTTGTCTCACTTTCTCTTTTCTTTCTTTCTCTCTATTAAAAAAAAAAAATACATATTGGAGTGAGAGGATGGCTATAAGGTGTGAAGGGAGGCCATCTATAAATGGAAAAAAAAAAAAAAGCAATGCTAACGTCGTCCGACGTCCCTCGTGTCGCTTTCTCTGGCTAGCCTGCTAGTTGTTAGCGGTGTTGCGCAGTCAGCACCCTCGAGCGAAGCGATCTGTGGAGAGAGGAGAAGAAAACTTTGGGGTGAAGAAAAATGTGCCAGGCCAGCTTTCGCCAGTCCAGCAGTCAGCAGTAGAAGATTCTCTGTATGCTCTGTGTAGGTTGCGAGCTCACCTCTGGTCGAGTGATGGAGATACAGAGAAGATCCGAGAAGAGTATTTCAGGTATTTGCGAGGTGAAGTGCTAAAAGAGAAAGATGGACGGGCGTCAGCCGCACCAGCACTACCAAATGTGAGCCATTCGGATATTCTAACTATAGTTTCCATGGGAGTTAGTCAAGTGGCTCATTGAATTAGCATTTTTGCAGCCATTGGTATGTATATGAGGCCATTCTGTTGGTGTGGAGGAGGCCTTGAAGGCATATTTACATATGAATATATATGTAGGTCCCTCTTGTAAATGAGTCACCGTGGCTCAACGAGGCTTGCCTGTATACATAGTTCCCAGACACGCCCCCAGTATTGCCCAATACCGGTTTTGCACCATATCTAAAGGCAGAAAGGCAAGATGAAAGGCAAGATGGCGAACAAGCAGACGCGAACAACCAGAGCAAAAACACGAGCTACCACAGCTTCACCAAGGAACAAGAGCAAAATGGTCGGAGTTAAATGAGTTTGAGAAAGAAATCATGGCAGACGAATCAGACAACTTGTCACAAAGTAGTTACTCCGATATCATTAATTATTTAATTACTACAAGGAGCGCACACCGGCTTCACAGCTTTAAATCCAAAAAAGATGTGTAAACTGTCTCAATCATATCTAACCAGCTAAAAAAAGGTTGAACTAAAATAACACACAGCCAGCACAAACAGTCCAAGCTGAACACGGACCAGAACCAGCACTTTTGAGTGTTACCGTGTTGGAGGTTAGCATAGAGTTAGCACTGGAGCGGAGGGTCCGTCGAGCTCAGACACGAACAACCAGAGCAAATTATACTGACAAAAACACGAGCTACCACAGCTTCACCAAGGAACAAGAGCAAAATGGTCAGAGTTAAATGAGTTTGAGAAAGAAATCATGGCAGACGAATCAGCAGTGTTAATTTTGTTGACTAATTATTTTCGTCGACTAAATGTTTTCATTGATTTGTCAACTAAAATTAGACTAAAACAAAAAAAATTCTGATGACTAAGTAATGACTAAAACTAAATGATGTTTTAGTCACATGACTAAGACTAAAACTAAATTAAAAATAGCTGTCAAAATTAACACTGCGAATCAGACAACTTGTCACTAAGTAGTTACTCCGATATCATTAATTATTTAATTACTACAAGGAGCGCACACCCGCTTCACAGCTTTAAATCCAAAAAAGATGTGTAAACTGTCTCAATCATATCTAACCAGCTAAATAAAGGTTTAACTAAAATAACACACAGCCAGCACAAACAGTCCAAGCTGAACACGGACCAGAACCAGCACTTTGAGTCTTACCGTGTTGGAAGTTAGCATGTTGTTAGCACTGGAGCCGAGGGTCCGTCGAGCTCAGGTCAGACGGCGTTTAACCGTCGCGGTTGCGGGGTCACGTCCCATGGGACCGACGCGTCGCCCGCACGACTTGGCTCCCGTACTCCTTCTCCAACTGGGACGGTTTCCCCCGCCGGTCCTGGTGGACCGTGAGGCCATTGTCGCGTTAGCGAGATGCTAAGCTAACAGCATGCAAGACGGTGTCGCTAAATAATGAAAAAAAAAAAACCCAGCTCTAACACACAGACAGTTGTACTCTAACATTGTTCTGACATAGTTTCACAAAATGATTTATGTAGAATATTTTGTTTACCGGCCAAAAGGACGACGTCTTCCAGAGCAGATCCAACCCAGACTCAGAGCTAGGAGGAGCTGCTGTCCAGTTTCTCCGATGAGATAAATCCTTCACGTTACTTTTTTTTTGATTAACTGAAACCTGCGCGTTGCCCAAACGTCTACCCGACTGGAACACCCACTGACACAACACGAAGTAACCATTGCAATTAATTAGAAATTAACACAAAAAAAAACGTGAAAAATGAACATCCATTAAACCGCGCTGTCCCCTGTTCTGACTTTCAAAATGAGGGTCCACCCGGAAGTAAGACGGATGTGACGTCACATGGGAACTATGTATT
>JBBPBX010032379.1:0-13594 GCA_038048925.1 Garcialebias charrua | reverse complement strand
ATATATACTGTATATATATATATATATAATACATAAAATAAAGTAAAAAATAAAAAAGAAAGTTTCCACCCTCCCATCAGGGCTCGGAATCCAGTTTTTGTGAGCATGCGAGGTTGGGGCCCGGACTGTGGCATCACGTTCTTCAACGGGTCAGCAGCTCGTATGATCCTCCGCGGTGACTAGCTTGCCAGAATTTTTGTGTCGGTCACTAAACACAAAAAACACCTGCACTTCAGCAATGAATATGGTGTTGTCATAATTGTTTATAAAATACTTTGTATTAAAAATAGATCCAGCCACTGCTCCGCTTTCTGAGGACAGGTATTCCTTGACTTACGATGTATCCATTCCTATGCAGCGTCGTAAACCGATTTTTGACGTAAGTCGGAACATACGTACATACTGCACCATATACATGTACAGTACTGTATTACCAAGCACTTAGCCTATCCTAACACAGTAGCCACATTATTATCAAAAAACACATACGTTTGGGAGCCATATTGAAGGACAAAAAGAGTTAATGGCCTACTGGGATGCTGGTGACGCTGTCCTCGTTCAATCCGCCGTATTCCGTATTCCGTTTACGACGTACAACCGGTCCATCCGCCGTATTTAGCATTCCGTTTACGACGTAAAACCGCATTCACAGTACAGTGCAGTATTCCTCCACCGCTGCACCGCAAACTGTACAAGCTGCGCCGCTGCTTTAAGACGTTTACGACGTAAAACCGGTCCATCCACTGTATTCCGCATTCCGTTTATGACGTTAAACCGCGTTCACAGTACAGTACAGTATTCCTCCGCCGCTGCACAGCGTACAGTACAATCCTGTATTCTTCCGCCGCTGTGTCACGAAATTTATGACGTAAAACTGCGTAACCCGAGGACTACCTGTAATTGCAAATGGCGGATAAGGTTTCTGAGAGATCCAGTGACTCCTCCACCTTACCAATCAGTGACCTACAGTGTTCTGACGTCCCGTTTAGTTGCCGACTCAGCTGAACGGTCTCACCAGAGAAGCAGGAACAAAAAAGGGGCCAAATCAGCCTTGCGTCAGCTAAAAAGTACTGGTGGAAAAACGCTCGAGCCTTCACTCCAGCTTGTGTTGAATGTTGTGCATTGCTCATGCCATGTCCGTTTCTCATATTATCTCCGTGATTTCATCAGTTAACTACAAGTTTTGTTGCCACGCCAACCTTTCTGTTTTGTTCAATAAAGTTTAGGATATTTCTTTGAGCTCCTTGTGTTGGTCCATTCCTCCACAACCAGGACAATGGTTTTCTGTTGAGAAATGACAAAGTTATAGCTGCTTTGATCAACCCTTAATGATGACATTATATAATCTCAAGTAATCTGTTAGCATTTAAAGTATGTGCAGTAAATGATGGCGAATGTTGTGAATATATTTTTAGCTGCGGTGGCCCTTTTGATTAAGGTGGACTCCAAAAGTTATTCAGTTGTCGTACATCTAATGATGACAATACAATTAATCTCTTATCTTTGGGTTTTTCGACCCTCTGCTCTCTCATCTTTTCTTCACTCTTGAACCCATCCTTCATGTATTCCGAACCACAGGGGGTTAATTAAAACTGATTGGGTCCTCAGAGACCACACCTTCCTCTGACAGGTAAGGTATCAGGCTCATGTGAGCTCTGTGTGTTTGTGCATGTGTGGATATGTGCTTTAGAACACCGTGTACCCAACGCTCGTCCCATTGGAGCGCCACCAGTTCACCAGTGCTCGTTCTAAACGTATGCATTCGAGTGTGGCCATCCTGCATTTGCATTTTGTGCTAATGTGAAGCATTTACGTAGGTTCCCCCGTCTTTTCAGAGCCACTTATGACGGCTGATTAGAATCTGCTCACTGGAACCAATTGCAGCTTTGCTTTAAGTTCACACCCGTCCGCCTGGTGGAGAGACACTGGAGGGGGAGACAAATCCTCATTTTAAACCTCATATCATCCCTCTGATTACAAACACAGCACAAAGCATCATCAGTTCAAGTATCCTTCAGGTTTCAATGTGTTCTGATGGAGCAAACGTCTGCAGGCGTTCATGTCAGCAGTCAAACGCTCGAAGGAAACAGTGATGAAAGCTGACGTTTTGTGTTTGTGTGTATGTGTGTGTGTATTTCTACAGGCAAGTGAGATGTTTGTGTGTAGAAGGGAGAACTAGTGTTGTATAACAGGGGCTGGCTAGGGAAAAGAGCAACACACACACTCACACACACAGCTCCTGCTGCTAAGTTGGCAAGTAGAACAGTCAAATTAGCCTCTGGAGAACAAAGCCATCCAAGATCTCCTCTGGGAAGAGGTGAGGAGAAAAAAATAGAAGAGGGAGAAAGACATTGAGCCAATGAGATGAAGGATGGAGAGATGGGTTAAAAAAAAACTAGCATGGACCTGACGGAGAGAGAGGGAGACGAGCGACAGACAGGTCACACAACGGAGAGCTGCATATGAGAACATGATGGGGAGGGAGGAGGTGAGGAAAAACAGGAGGACAAAAAGAAGGAGGAGTAAAGATTAGGAGTTGGACATGAGCAGACACTTTGAACTGGAGATAAGGTGTGTAAAATCCCAGAATAACCACTGTTATTAACAAAAGGTACAAACATGTACCTTTTGTTGTTCCTCCCTTTATAGTTTAACATTTTAAATTACAGCAGAGAATCTCTGTGCTGGTAAAACAGACAGTTTGAGGACAAAATAAAGAGTGAGGTTAAACAGTTACGGTCCACCATTTCAATAGATTTGAACCTGTGCTGACATTTTCTTTTTTCTTCAGCTGCTCCCTTCTTCTGGGGTCGTCGCCACAGCAATTGTTTGTAGACACAGAAACAATGTTTCTACACCTGATGCAACCACAGACCCCCGAGCTACCAGAGCCCTCTGTGTGGAGCACAGAGCTGCCATCTAGGGTGCCCGGGGGAGCAGATGGTGGGGGTTAAGGACTTTGCTCTCAGAGTGGAGCAAATGAGGGTGGAGGCAGGTGTGGGTGCTTCAACTTTCCCACCCACATTTTGATGTTGTCAGTCTGGGGAGTTGGGCCGATGAACTTTTGATCACTGGCTCACCTTCTCCAACCACTGCGCCACCACTCCCCCCTTGTGCTGACATATTTACTTGTTTATATTTTAAAAGAAAAAAAAAGTTTAATTTTGTTTCAACGTTTTTCTATCCTTAATAAAAAATAAATAAATAAAAAAGAGCTGTTTAGCGATTTTTTTTTACACCTTTTCCACATTGAAGAGGGGATCTGTTGAAAAGTTAGGAGCAAATTTATTTATTTAATTTATTTATTTATTAAACAGCAAAAGATTAAAATTAATTAGCCCTGGCTCAATATAATTATTGTTTTACAGCAGGTTCCTGCTCTGCAGAGCATAAAACAACACAGATAGCATCACATCACATTAATGGACCTTACCAAGCTCCGCCCAGAAACGCCCCCTAAGCTCCAAGATGGCTGCCCGTCTCCCAAGCGCAGCTTTGTTGTCAATAGAAAACATGGCGTCGACTGACTGCAGGGTATTTTTGAGTCGAATAGTGTATCATTTCTGCCAGATTCCAACAAAATATCAGCCATGACAATGGACAGGGGAACCAACAAGTTCATGTTATTTTTTTTTGTGGACGTTATCAAGTTGTTTGATCCACGCGATGCCTCCAAACAGCGTGCGCGTCACAGCTAATGCTACCGTCTGATGGGGAAAACACGCTCAGGCTCAGCATTATTACAGCTGTGGACAGGATCACTGATGCCTATTGTCCTGCAAGGCTGGGTAAGTCAGGCATTCATGGTTTTGAGGGTTACTTTTGAAATCAGCGATTTCTATTGTTGGCAAAAGTTTGTGTGCCTTGGTCGCAAAGCTAATGCTAACTGTAATCTCCATTCATTCCTTAAGTGGTTGGTTAGCCGTTGCTGCTTTAGCTGCTAAACACGCCGACAGCGACTTTTGTGAGGGCTAACGAGCTCAGCCGTCCGGTGTGTTAGTTAAAATCCAGCCTTCGTGTCACGATTTTGTGCAGTTTTAGGTGAAATCGACAGTAGAGCTCGTTGTGTTAGCTAGCTCATGTGGGGTTAGCGGAGCTGTTTCTTCCCAACTTCCAGGACGTTCAGTGAACTGTGGCTTTCTCTCATCGTGACCGCGTGTTGTTAACTAGCAGGTTTCAAAAGCAGGTCAACCCTTCTCTGCTGGTGAAAGAAATAATTGTTCAGTTTTGTGGTCGTGCACAAGCTTTGATCCAAGCAAGGCATTCAGTTTCACATATAGGGAAACGGTGAATTTTACTTCCACAAATACGGTCAGGGTACCTGACATCTCCTGTACAGATACCCCACTGACGGTGGAGGAGCATTTTTCCAGCCCTGACGCAGAAAAATTCTGCACGTATGCTAGCTAGCAATGTAAGTAGCATGTGGTGCCGGTCTCACAAACGCTACCGTAGCGTTTGTTTTGTGAGACCGGCACGCACGTGGAAGCTGCGCTGTGACGTGTTATGGGTATTAGCCAATGAAACGCGGCCCTGTGGGCGGAGCTTGGTAAGGTCCATAGAGCTTTGGAGCACATGTGACCGTGAGGGGGCGTGTCAGGGGCGTTCCCGTCTCGACCGCCATTTTTGCTGGTCAGAAAAAAAGAAAAGACCTGAGTAATACTTGCCTCCACTGACATTCCCAGTCATTTTAGCAGACCTGGGCTGTGTCAGTGTTTACACCACAAATAATTTTTATAATTACAAATCACTGGGAGAGCTGGTCCAATCTATGAACAGCTGGGTAGATGATTTGGACATTTTTAAAGCCCCCAGATTGTAAATACGTTGAAGGTACGTTGTTTTTGGCTCCTTAATTGTACATAAATTATTAATTTACATTTCTTTCAGAATCAAACAACCTTCTATGCTATGAGTATTAAAAACTGAGAACATTTGATTTTTAAAGTACGTTTTTTAACTAAATTACAAAGGTCCAAGTTGAAAATTACCTCATTTTTAATGACTTGAGCATGTCTAATAACATGTAGACTTCAAATCTTGATTAAATTACTATAATCACTATATACAGTATATGTATTAAGATGCATATATACATTATAGATTGTCTTTTCATTCACCATTTTAATTGTGTTCACAGGTTCTGCTCTGACTCTGAGCCACCAGAACACCGTGGGTCATGCTGAGTAACAGTGTGTCTACACACAGAAATAAAATGGTGTGTGAATCATCAAAACACCTACATTAAAATACAGCGAGCAGTAAAAAAAATCTTAAAGTTAAAGCATGTGGTTTCATCATAAACACCAACTCCTGAACTTGGAGCATCTCCTGATGGACTCAGTGTGATCGCTGCTGCCTGGAGAAAGTTCCCTCACAGATACAAGACATGCAGCATCCAGCAGCTGGAGGCAGGAGATGAAGTTCACCTGCAGAAGCATCACCCACTCTGCACAGGTGCATAATCAAACCACTGTGACCTTGTGTGGACCACACAGACATGGCTGGACGTCTACAGAAAGCATGAAGCTTCCTAAAGATATTTCTCAGAGCTTGTACTTCAAGGGAGACATAATTATGTAAAACATGCTGTTGACTTATATTTGCACATTTTTGTGTGTTTTCTATAAAATGTATTAACTCACACGTTCATCACATTTACTGGAAATGTTTAATTACATCAAATGTTTACTTCAAAATGGATCTGTTTCATTTCAAATTCAAACAATGACAACAATACGGCAAAGCAATGAAGTCCTGTATAGTACCTGACTTTTTTTGTGTCACCCTAAGAAATTCTTTGTCTAGCTGTTTTTTATTCAGCTCTGACCTGAGCTCCCTGTTTTCCTGTAAGAGACGATTAATTTCTGCTCTTCTTTGTTCGCACAACTGACATTCTGTTTGTCGCCTTTTTGCTGCTGGTTCATCTTCCTCCTCCCCATCTGCAGCGACAGTGATGTCCTCTCGTGGGGTTTCCACCGCAGACTCCACAACTTGCTCATGCTCCTCTCCAGCAGCCTCCACAAGCTGTGTGTGCTCATCTCCTGCTGCCTCCATCACCTGTTGGTGCTCATCTCCTGCTGCCTCCATCACCTGTTGGTGATCATCTCCTGCTGCCTCCATCACCTGTTGGTGATCATCTCCTGCTGCCTCCATCACCTGTTGGTGATCATCTCCTGCTGCCTCCATCACCTGTTGGTGCTCATCTCCAGCAGCCTCCATCACCTGTTGGTGATCATCTCCTGCTGCCTCCATCACCTGTTGGTGATCATCTCCTTTGTGCTCTGCTGTAACGTCTCTTTAATGGACGAGCATGTCGGTCTGATGTTGACACTTTCACCTCGGAGTGTCCCAAGTGCAGTGTTGGAGCCCAGTCGGGATTTGACTCATCCATCTCATAAGAAGATTTGCCTTGAAGAGAACGCAGATCAGTAATATAATTATTGCCAGAAAACATTACTGTCATCCATCTAGTATATTATTTTTTGAGTTGAAATTACTGAAGTTCCATTAGTAGATTACCTTATTTTAATGGTGATGTATAAATGTCATAACAATGTACTACCCTTAAATATTCAGACACATTTTGTTAAAAGATGAAGTACTTTAATGTGTAATATGTTGAAATTTGAAAATTGAGATGAGTTACTCATTTTTTGTTACTTATAGATTATTCTTTGAATAGATTGTTTGGAAAAGGGGCAGATATAATAAGATAGTTTCTTCTTTCTGCTGCCTTTCATTTTATATTTTCTTTTTTTTGTCTTTGTTGGGTATTTATTTTGATAAAATGAATAAAGAAATAAATTAATAATAAAAAACAATATGCTACAGTCAATGTGACAACACAATCAACTTTAAACAGTTTATTTTAAAATAACACAGATGTCCGACCTAAACTTGGTTGACCCACTATGCACTGAACTCGACCAAAACATGATACACCTTGACAAAATGGCACAACTCCAGTAAACTGATTTAAAATACTCACCTGAATGGAAATGTCTGGAACAAACAAGCATGTATCTTGTGATGTTGGAGAACGTTACATCAGGACGTCTCACTGCTGATATCCATGCCATTCGTCTCCCCTCGCGTTGTTTCCAGGTAGGGAAACTATAAAACGAGAGTCCGTTTTCTATTTTTTTACCTTTTCTGTCGTGTGAACGGACATTGCATCCTATTACACAGCAATTTAGGACCATTGCTAAACTGTTGAAACCTGATTCGAACAAAATACGAGCGACTAGCGACCAGCAAAAATGGCGGATCGACAAAAAACTACAAAAAAAACTACCCACAATGCTGTGCGCGGTGGACCAGTGACGTCACGCTCCAAAGCTCTATAGGTCTAGAGAGATTAATATGTTGCTTTTGTTTGTGAAACGAGAGAGGAAGCTGCCGTGTTATATATGTGGCCTGCAATGCAACACCGCCACCTGCTGCCAGTCACAATCTACGGTGGTCAGAGAACAGAAAATCAACAGGAAATAGCGCATTTTATAAATTAAAAACTGTTTTACCTTTTTGACAAGACTGCCTGCTCCATTTACATCCGTGCGCACAAAGGAATCCATTTTGTGGCGTCTACTAAAAGCTAAAAGCTACCTCGCGCGCTGTGAAATGTGACGTGATGACGTCACTACGGGTACTCGAGGTGGACAAAAAAGCCTCGATAGAAGTCAAAGCACTCGATCTGTCGAAAACTCGGGTATTCTGTTAATGCACTACTCGCGAACTCTGTAATTTGTCTCGTCTCGTCTCGAGAGTTTTGTGTATCGTTACACCCCTAACATATATATATATATATATATATATATATATATATATATATTATATATGTGACCAGCCACTCCAAAACCAGGAACAAGTCGGCACACTCTACCCACTAAACAGTAGACGTCCAGGGGACGTCGAGGTGACGTCTATATAGAGCCCGTTGGTCGAAGACCAATTCTAGACGTCGCCCCGACGTGCAAACAAGGTCTATTTTTGACGTCTAAATATGACCGCATTTGTACGTCGTATGAACGTCAGTTTTGGAGGTGATCTGGACCATGTTCACAGAGTTAAACTTTTAGGACTATAAATTTGCATTTAGACAATTGATTTATTAAGATTGTTGTTTTTTACAAACATTTTAATGCATTTCCTCAATTTTTTTTCTTTTTTTACAAATTAGACTTGTCCGTCGTTTGAGAGTCCAATTCTAGACGTCGCCCCGACGTGCAAACAAGGTCTAATTAGGACGTCTAACCATGACCGCATTTGTACGTCGTATGAACGTCAGTTTTGGACGTTATCTGGACCCGGTTCACAGAGTTAAACTTTTAGGACTATAAATTTGCAGTTAGACAATTGATTTATTAAGATTGTTGTTTTTTATGTTTATTATGTTTATGTTTATTAAATTTGTTCATTTTTTTTTACAAAAGAAACAATACAAGGCAATCTCATAATAGTGTACAAAATGTAAAAAAATGAAAGGTGGCAGAAAGAAGAATAAATCTTTTTTATAAATCTATATATATATATATCTATATAAATTTATTTTATAAATCTTTGTTATTTTTTAATAACATTTTAATGCATTTCCTCAATTCTTTTTTTCTTTTTTACAAATGTATATTATTTATTTGAAGAATATAATTATTGTTGTTGTTTGTTGTTGTTATTCATTCATTCAACCTTTAGGCAGGTTATATCTCATTCGATCGACTCATTTACAAGAAACCTCATTTATTCCACGACGTCGCGGTCACACATTCATTTCAGTAGGTGGCAGTACTTGTGTTTTTTGCTTTCTTCCATTAAAAAACAAGAAGAAGAACTTCGGAACTCGAGCGTTATGATTGGATTGGCGGAGGTATCACGTGATCATTCCAACCAGTCAACGCCTCTCTTGTTGAACCGCGCTGGCTTGAATCTCAACCGTTGTTGTTTATATTCTGTCTGTGCTGCGGTGATCACGGAGCTAAACTGTGTTCAGTTCATTTGTCACGGAACTCCTGCCCTAAACTTGCTGCAATCCATTCAGAAGTTGAAGGTAATTGGTTCTGTTTTATAGCTTTGTTCTCTTGAATTCTGTGGTCACGACGTACATGTAGCTAACAGCTAAGCTACATTGTGCTAACGTAAGCTAACTTGTGTCTACGACTGCGGCAGACGATGTAAAGGAAAATCGAACAGTACAGTTTAGAAAATAAATTCTATCCAAGTAAGCCGTATGCTACGAGTTTTGTTTGTTTCTTTGTTTTGCTTTGAGACTATCGAGGCCTGCACGCGTCTCCAACACGCATGTGCTGAGCGGCCAGCGTTGCTGTACAGCTTTGGGCAGCATTTTTGGAAAACTGTATTCACTACAGTGCTTACTTCCTCCGCGTGTTACAACGCCATCGCGTTCCTGAATGACTAGGTAATATGCCGTGTCTTTTTTTTCTTCCTTTTGTGTGTGTACACTGGGCGGGGGTCAGCTGGAAGGTGAAACGTTTCAGCATTAAAAAATAGAAGGAAAAAAACTGTCCAGATGACCTGAATTCAGACCAAAGCTTTTCAGTTACAAATGAATGAGTAAATATGAAATAAAAAAAAGCTTTAAAATGTCTCCTTCTATCTAATTTTACTTTGACTAGGCAAAATTAGATGAGTACTGTACTGTACTGTAAACTACATTCTGACTAATATCTCTGTCGCTCCAGTTGTGTTTATAAACAACTGTGTTTTTTTTTTTTATATATATATATATATATATATATATATATAAATAAATTTGTGGAGCGTTGGTCCTAGAGGACATTTCACAGGTAATGCACCTTTTTGCTTCATCTTAATTATTTTGCATCGCTGAATAATCTTTTGTTTTTGTCCTCAGCAAGTGCAGCGCCTCAACCCAAGGACCTGTCAACGCCCAGTGAGTACCGGTATACATTACACTTTAAACCATTGTTTATTTTATCAGGCCTTGCAAAATAAAATTTATTTTATTATTTTTTTCATGGAAAACCGATGCCACTTCCAGATCAGAAATTGGAAGATGGGCATTCCCATTGCCTCAGGATGGTAAGTATTGAACAGTTAGCAGTGAGACACTTGGAAAAAAATGATCAACCACAGCCACCTTGCTGTTGGAGAGATTGTAATCAAGACATGTGTGTTTTTGTTTTATTTTTCCCCCCAGTGTTTCAGCGTATTCAACTTCTTCATTGACCTCGGCGATCGCCTAGCCCTACATCCCTCTCCCACCCTGTGCCAAAAAGGATAGAGACCATGGAGGATTTTGTGAGAGAGGAGCACCTCGTGACTCCAAATTTGCTACCCTGGTAGGTTTTACAAGTCTGGAGGAAAGCCGAGCATAACGCAGTACCGTACAACCAAACACTTGGAAGTGTCAGTGAACTATATCATGGATTTATTCCAACAGGTTCTGCAGATTTCCATAATTGGAGGAAAACACACCAAGGACTTTGTCTACAAATTTCTTGATAGGTATGTATCGACACACGCTCACCCACCCACTAACCATCTGAACTAAATATTTTACTTGCAAGTTCAGTATTTAGTTTTGTAAACTAAATATTTAGCTATCAAATTAAATATTTAATTTAGAACGATGTGTAGTTAAAATATGACTGGAAAAAATGTTTTCTCTAAACTAAAATATTGCTGTTGATTTTTGTAACTTTGCTAATGGCACCTCATAGATATGAAAATGTTTGGCAACTCGAGTGCGTTTTGCAGCAATTTTTTAACTGATGTGCTGATGTGGAGTCAGTTCCCACCTGCCTGAAGACTGCCACCATCATCCCAGTCCCAAAAAGCTCCACAGTGACTGGTCTGAATGACTATAGACCGGTGGCTCTCACCCCGATAGTCGCTAAATGTTTTGAGAAACTGGTCATGTCCCACATCAAGACAACCGTCAACATCAGCGAGGACCCTCATCAATATGCATACCGCAAGAACCGATCAACAGAGGACGCCATCTCCTCTGTGGTCCACACTGCTCTCACCCACCTGGATCAGAAGGACTCATACGTGCGTCTGCTCTTTGTGGACTTCACATCTGCCTTCAACACCATGATCCCCCAAACTCTGATAGACAAACTATCCACACTTGGACTAAGCCCCTCCATCTGTAACTGGGTACTAGACTTCTTAACAAACAGACCACAGTCCGTGAAGATCCACAACTTCTCCTCCTCCACCATCACCCTCAGCACTGGCTCTCCTCAAGGATGTGTGCTGAGCCCTCTTCTGTTCACTCTGCTCACATATGATTGTACAGCCACACATCCAGGCTGTCATATTGTTAAGTTTGCAGATGATACAGCTGTGGTGGGATGCATCACAGATAATGATGAATCCAGCTACAGACAGGAGGTGGAACATCTGGAGAGCTGGTGCAAAGAGAACAACCTTCACATGAATGTGAAGAAGACGAAGGAGATGATTGTGGACTTCAGAAGGAACAAACACACCCACACCCCACTGTATATAGGTGGATCTGCGGTGGAGGTGGTCTCCAGCTACAAGTACCTGGGTGTACACTTGAATGATAACCTCAGCTGGAGCAACAACACCACCAGCCTGATCAAGAAAGGTCATCAGAGACTCTACTTCCTCAGACGGCTGAGACGAGCTGGTCTGAGAAGCTCAGTCCTCACCTCGTTCTACAGGTGTGCAGTGGAGAGCGTCCTGTGCTCCAGCATCAACGTGTGGCATGGAGGCTGCACAGTTGCAGAGAGGAAAGCTCTACAGAGAGTGGTGAAGGCTGCACAGAAGTCTGTGGGAGTCAGTCTCCCCACCATCACAGACATTTACACCTCCAGATGCAGAAAAAGAGCCACCTGCATCATGAAAGACCTCACTCACCCAGCACACTCACTCTTTGCACCACTCCCCTCGGGACGGAGGTTGAGGAGCATCAAATGTAGAACCACTAGACTGAGGAACAGCTTCTACCCTGAGGCTGTCAGACTCATGAATAAATAAATAATAAGAATAAACACTGCAAAATGTCACATCATGTTGATACTGATCTGTTTCTTGTTGCTGCGTTCATCTGTGACCATCTGCTCATAATGACTCATGTTCGTGCTGCTGTTTATAATGATGTTTTTCTACTACATTAGGGCTTAGTGTATTACTAGCTGATGTCTCTCTTAGTTAATCCTAGATGTTATTATTGTTTTTCTCTTGCATTTGTTGTTGGATGTAACTGGGACCCTGTGTACATAATCTCGTTTTCAACACATGTACTACATGCGGTGCAAATGACAATAAATTCTCTCTGACTCTGACTCAAATTTGGCAGCACGATGTCTCAGTGGTTAGCACTATTGTCTCACATCAAGAAGGTCCTGGGTTCAATCCCCGGTTGGACCTGGAGTGTTTCTGTGGAGTTTGCATGTTCTTCTCGTGCTTGCGTGGGTTTTATCCGAGTACTCCGGTTTCCTGCAACAGATCCAAAACATGCATGTTCTGCCTTCAGGTCCAGGCCTCCCTTGAAAAAAAGATCTGTGATCTCTATGGGATTTGCCTGCTTAAATAAAGGTTAATAAATAAAAATGTGTGTTAGTGTGTTAACTAGTGTTCTAAGTGATTGGCAAAAACTCAAAGCCACCTATCAACATTTGCTGGGATGGATGTTTTTATTTATTTATTTATTAATCAGGGAGATCCCAGCAAGACACTGCATTTTCCAGGTTGCCCTTGCATATTGCTAATTACTTTTTGTTTTTGTTTGTTTTTTTGCAAATGCAGATGGAATCATGAATGGAGATTCTGCAGCAACAAAGGATTTTATAAGGACTCATGCTGCAGAGCATTTAAAACATGCAAAGGAGGACATGGGCTCACACTGGACAATTAACACAACTGGCACAACTGGTAGAGCTGCTGCCTCTCAGCGAGCAGGTCCCCGGTTCAAATCCCGGTCCGGGGGCCTTTCTGGGTGAAGTTTGCATGTTCTCTCCGTGCATGCGTGGGTTTTCTCCGGGGGCTCCAGTTTCCTCCAACAGTCCAAAAACATGCATGTTAGACTGATGGGGACTCTATGACCTTGGGTGTGAGTGAGACAGGTCTCTCTTGTAAATGAGTCCCCGTGGCTCAACGAGGCTAGCCTGTATAAATAAAGGTTGAATGAAAAAATGTGCCACAAAGAAGTGGAGGTGGGGCTTTCACACTGTACATTTAATGCACCACGAAGAAGTGGACACTGGACATTTAATGCACCACAAAGAAGTGGACACTGGACATTTAATGCACCACAAAGAAGTGGACACTGGACATTTAATGCACCACAAAGAGGTGGAGGACATAGGGTCACACAGGACATTTAAAACGTGCCACATAGAAGTGGAGGATACGGGCTCACACAGAACTGAGGAACACTTTTTTGGGGGGGGAGATGCAAATAGGTGCTGGGCATAAAATTAGAATATTGTGAAAAAGTTATTTATTTCAGTAATTCCATTCAAAAAGTAAAACTTCTATACAGTATTACTGTATATTCATTCACACAGACTGATATATTTAAAAATAATCTTAATGCTGATGATTATAACTGACAACTAATGAAAACAAATTCATTATC
>JBBPBX010032378.1:0-33920 GCA_038048925.1 Garcialebias charrua | reverse complement strand
ACTGAGGAAGTCTTTCGGACGAAAGACGAAACGTTTCTACAGTTTTTTTTGAATGTCCAGAGGACCAGACTTAGCTTTTTTGGATTTTTCTACCTGGATTATTGAGCATGCATCAGGGTATTTTGAACCACTTTGCTGAACTGTTTGTCATTTTTATATAAAATAGTAAATGTTGCTTTAAATGGTGACGTTTAATTTTGCACAATATAACAAAGTACTGTATATCCATCCACCTTTAACCAATGTGTTCAAAATATGTCATAGGTTTGTGGGTTGGAAATTATAGACAGTTGTGCGCTTATAAGTTTATTATATTACTCTTTGCAATTTCGAACTTAATAAAGATAACAACAACAATAAAATCAAAAATAATAATAATAATAGGTCTGCTGCATTATTCGCTTTTCTGCTGTACTTGTGCAGTTGTTCTATTTGGACTCTTAGGGCCGCTGTTGACCATAATGTCCAATAGAAGGAGCTTTATAGCAGCTCGTCCTCCATATCCTCGACATTAGAAAGAAAGAAGACGACAGAGAACCACAGCTCCAGACACTCACTCTATTTTGGAATAAAACTTCAAGTTCTGGAGGTTAATTTCTCCTTCGTGGATTTTGCAAGTTGGTTTCATTTTTGGTTGTTGTTGTTTTGGACTGGACGTTTTTAATCGGATGTAAAGGAGGAACAATTCTGGTGAAAAAAAAACATCTCTGGAGAGAACAATGAAAAGGCAAGTGAGGCTGCTCGTCTCCCTCCTCTCCGTCGGCTTTGTGCTCGGGCAGGTCAGCTACAGCATCCCGGAGGAAATGGCCAAAGGATCTTTAGTGGGGAACGTAGCTCATGATTTAGGTTTGCAAATTAAACGTTTAGTCGCAGGAAAAGCGCGACTATTTACCAGAGACAGTGAGGAGTACATGGAGCTGAGCAGAGACAGAGGAGTCCTCCTCGTTAAAGAAAGGATCGACAGAGAGGCGCTCTGCAAACAGACGACGCCCTGTGCTTTACACTTCCAGATCATTTTAGAGAACCCTATAGAATTTTACAGCATCACAGTCCAGATCACTGATATTAATGATAATGAACCAACATTTGGAAAACGTGAAATTAATTTTAAAATCAGTGAGTCAGCAGTGATCGGAGCCACATTTGTGCTAGACAGAGCTGTGGATCCAGATGTTGGAATTAATGATCTAAAGAGCTACAGCTTGAAACCAACAGATAATTTTGCTTTGAAGCTTCAGAGTAATGCTGATGGTCATAAACATGTAGAGATGGTGTTGCAGAAGGCTTTAGACAGAGAGAAGCAGGAGCAGATCAACCTGGTGTTAACAGCTGTAGATGGAGGAGAGCCGCAGATGTCAGGAACGATGCAGATTGTTATTACAGTCTTAGACGTGAATGATAATGCTCCTGTTTTTACACAGAAAGAATACAAAGCTACAGTTACTGAAAATTCACCTAAAGGAACAGTTGTTGCTACAGTTACAGCCTCAGATGCAGATGAAGGATCAAACAGTAAATTGTCATATTCCATTAAAGACACATTAGATGACGTCATGAAATTGTTTAAAGTGAACGAGGACAGTGGTGAAGTGATAGTGATAGGAAATATAGATTTTGAGGAGTCACGACATTATGAAATCAATGTACTTGCTAGTGATGAAGGAGGACTCACTGATTCCTGTAAAATAAATGTGGATGTTCAGGATGTAAATGATAATATTCCTGAAATAAAAGTGATGTCAAAATCTACTGTTATATCAGAGGACACACAGTTAAACACAGTTGTTACAGTGATAAGTATAGAAGACAAAGACTCAGAACAAAATGGAAACGTTAAATGTTTCATAAATGAGAATATTCCATTTACTTTAACATCATCATCAAATAATTTCTACAGTTTAGTGACAGACAGTGAGTTGGACCGAGAGAGAGCCTCTGAGTATAACATCACAGTGAGCTGCTCTGATGAAGGAGTGCCCTCCCTCTCCAGCAGCGTCACTCTCACCTTACACATCTCTGATGTGAATGACAACGCGCCTGTCTTTGACAGGAGCTCATATGAGGCCTACATTGTAGAAAACAACACACCAGGTCTCTCTATATTCACAGTGAAAGCCACAGACGCTGACTGGAACCAGAATGCACGTGTTTCTTACATCCTGGAGGACTCCTCTGTTAACGGAGTTCCAGTCTCATCATATGTGTCGGTTAGTGCTGATAGTGGAGTCATCCATGCAGTGCGCTCTTTGGACTACGAGCACATCAAAGATTTCCAGTTCCACGTCAAAGCTCAGGATGGAGGCTCTCCTCCACTCAGCAGCAACGTGACTGTGAAAATCCTGATCCAGGACCAGAACGATAACCCCCCTCAGGTTCTGTTCCCGGTCCAGACCGGTGGCTCCGTGGTGGCTGAGATGGTGCCTCGTTCAGCAGATGTGGGCTATCTGGTGACTAAAGTGGTGGCTGTTGATGTGGACTCTGGACAGAATGCCTGGCTCTCCTATAAAGTGCAGAAAGCCACAGACAGGGCGCTGTTTGAAGTGGGCTTACAGAATGGAGAAATCAGAACTATCCGTCAGGTGACTGATAAAGATGCTGTGAAACAAAGACTGACTGTTATAGTGGAGGACAACGGGCAGCCGTCTCGTTCAGCTACAGTCATTGTTAACGTGGCGGTGGCGGACAGCTTCCCTGAAGTGCTGTCAGAGTTCACTGACTCTCCACACGACAAGGAGTACAATGACACGCTGACTTTTTACTTAGTGTTGGCTCTGGCTGTAGTTTCCTTCCTCTTCATCACCTGTTTAGTGGTTATTATCTCGGTGAAAATCTACAGATGGAGACAGTCTCGCATCCTGTATCACTCCAACCTCCCTGTCATTCCATATTATCCACCACGTTACTCAGACACTTTGGGGACAGGGACTCTCCAACATGTGTACAATTACGAGGTGTGCAGGACGACTGACTCCAGAAAGAGTGACTGTAAGTTCGGGGGAGCTGCGAGTCAGAACGTGTTGATCATGGAGCCCAGTTCTACAGGGACCATGCAGAGGATACAGAGTGACAAGAACCTCCTGGACCAACCTGACTCTCCTCTAGAGGTTTGAATGTTTTCTCTGTTCAATTGTTGAATCTGAAAATAACTTAAATTACATAGTTTTCTTAAGTAACTCATTAAAATCTATTGTTTTTACATTTTTTTACATCTCCTAACAGAAACCTTTTTTTTATGTGCTTGCTTGTTGTTGTTTTTTGCAATTGTTGCTTTAGTTACCTCTTTTTATGCAATTCAGGAGCCTTATTTTATCATTAATATTATTAGTGTCATATGTTTTCATACCCAGCTACTATGTTTCTGACTTCGGGTGAACCTTCGTCCCAGAAACGCTCTTATAATTTATTTACTTGACTGTCGTTGTTGTATTTTTTTAATGTTATTGGACCATGCGACATTAGTCTCATCTATTGAAGAACAGCTTTAGAGGCAACATTGAAAGTTCTTTGAATGGTCTCGGGTTTGGAATTTAGTTGCACTAGCTGATTGTTAATCTATCAAACAAATGTGTTGTTTCAAATTGTTTAGTTATATCTTGCTGCTGCTTGAGATTTATAATACATTTTTTAATTAAATCTTCAATTTTGTGTGAAAATAGGTGTCAACACTTTGAGCTGACATCATTGATTATTGATGGACCTTCCTGGGGTTATTTGGTCTCTTGCAGGCCAAAGGTCAGCGACTCCATTAGTCTTTTTCTTTTTTGTCTTTGTTTATTTTGTTTTGTTTGTTTTTCCATGTCATTTAGCATTTTATATTCATTCTGTTACAAACTAGGGCAAACACAGTGGACAGGATGTAATTAAATAGGGGCGTTTCCACCGTCTGCACCACTCAAACTGCCATGTTTGAGTCGTATTTGTTATAACAGTGATTTTTATTCATTTATTTACATTTGTGAAAATTATTGATCTTTATTGAGTCTTACCAACAACAGGGCAAGCCCCAGCCTAAACAACAAAAAAAACAATCTAACTGTTTATTTTATCTTATTTGAATTAAATAAAATTAACCAAAGTACAGGTCTCTTACCTCAACTAAAAAAAAACAGCTGAAAAGTGTCTTACAGTGGCAGCTCACAAACTCCTCACAAAACAGTTTGCAACTATTATTAATAAGACGAATGACAGCAGGTCAGCTGTGACATGTTGGGTAGAAGTTGACGTCATCACTGACGCACTTCCTCATATGCGGCACACCTTGTCAGGCAGCCAATCCCCTATCAGCTCCTCAACATCCTCATCCAATCACAGCAGTAGTTTTACCTGGACACTAAATTACACAACGAGCCAATGTGCACACACGCACGCCTAAAACTTACAACGAAAGTCGTAACAATTCTCACAGTGACATTTTTATAGTTTATGACGTTTTATAGTGCACGTTTTGACATAAATAGTACAATGTGTTTTAATTAAAAATGCTGACTTTTCAATTTGCAAAATATTAAAAAATATTAAAAGTATTCAAAATATTTTATGATTGTTTGGGTTGGAATTTATAGCAATTAATGAAAACAAACGCCTGTTACCCTTTGTAATTGAAAAATAAAAATGAAATCAAATGAAAATAATAATATTAGTTATTCAGCATTATGTTCTTTTCTGCTGTACTTGTGCAGTTGTTCTATTTGGACTCTTAGGGCCGCTGTTGACCATAATGTCCAATAGAAGGAGCTTTATAGCAGCTCGTCCTCCATATCCTCGACATTAGAAAGAAAGAAGACGAGAGAGGAGCACAGCTCCAGACACTCACTCTATTTTGGAATAAAACTTCAAGTTCTGGGGGTTGATTTCTCCATCGTGGATTTTGCAAGTTGGTTTCATTTTTGCTTGTTGTTGTTTTGGACTGGACGTTTTTAATCGGATGTAAGTGAGGATCATTCCTGGGAGGGAAAAAAAATCATCTCTGGAGAGAACAATGAAAAGGCAAGTGAGGCTGCTCGTCTCCCTCCTCTCCGTCAGCTTTGTGCTCGGGCAGGTCAGCTACAGCATCCCGGAGGAAATGGCCAAAGGATCTTTAGTGGGGAACGTAGCTCATGATTTAGGTTTGCAAATTAAACGTTTAGTCGCAGGAAAAGCGCGACTATTTACCAGAGACAGTGAGGAGTACATGGAGCTGAGCAGAGACAGAGGAGTCCTCCTCGTTAAAGAAAGGATCGACAGAGAGGCGCTCTGCAAACAGACGACGCACTGTGCTTTACACTTCCAGATCATTTTAGAGAACCCCATAGAATTTTACAGCATCACAGTCCAGATCACTGATATTAATGATAACGAACCGATATTTAGAAAACGTGACATAAATTTTAAAATCAGTGAATCAGCAGTGATCGGGGCCACATTTGTTCTAGACGGAGCTGTGGATCCAGATGTTGGAATTAATGATCTAAAGAGCTACAGCTTGAAACCAACAGATAATTTTGCTTTAAAGCTGCAGAGTAACACTGATGGAAATAAACATGTAGAGATGGTGCTGCAGAAGGCTTTAGACAGAGAGAAGCAGGAGCAGATCAACCTGGTGTTAACAGCTGTAGATGGAGGAGAGCCGCAGATGTCAGGAACGATGCAGATTGTTATTACAGTCTTAGACGTGAATGATAATGCTCCTGTTTTTACACAGAAAGAATACAAAGCTACAGTTACTGAAAATTCACCTAAAGGAACAGTTGTTGCTACAGTTACAGCTTCAGATGCAGATGAAGGATCAAACAGTAAATTGTCATATTACATTAGAGAAACGTTAGATGACGTCATGAAATTGTTTAAAATGAACCAGGACAGTGGTGAAGTGATATTGATAGGTAATATAGATTTTGAGGAATCTAAAAGTTATCAAATTCATGTACTTGCTAGTGATGAAGGAGGACTCACTGATTCCTGTAAAATAAATGTGGATGTTCAGGATGTAAATGATAATATTCCTGAAATAAAAGTGATGTCAAAATCTACTGTTATATCAGAGGACACACAGTTAAACACAGTTGTTACAGTGATAAGTATAGAAGACAAAGACTCAGAACAAAATGGAAACGTTAAATGTTTCATAAATGAGAATATTCCATTTACTTTAACATCATCATCAAATAATTTCTACAGTTTAGTGACAGACAGTGAGTTGGACCGAGAGAGAGCCTCTGAGTATAACATCACAGTGAGCTGCTCTGATGAAGGAGTGCCCTCCCTCTCCAGCAGCGTCACTCTCACCTTACACATCTCTGATGTGAATGACAACGCGCCTGTCTTTGACAGGAGCTCATATGAGGCCTACATTGTAGAAAACAACACACCAGGTCTCTCTATATTCACAGTGAAAGCCACAGACGCTGACTGGAACCAGAATGCACGTGTTTCTTACATCCTGGAGGACTCCTCTGTTAACGGAGTTCCAGTCTCATCATATGTGTCGGTTAGTGCTGATAGTGGAGTCATCCATGCAGTGCGCTCTTTGGACTACGAGCACATCAAAGATTTCCAGTTCCACGTCAAAGCTCAGGATGGAGGCTCTCCTCCACTCAGCAGCAACGTGACTGTGAAAATCCTGATCCAGGACCAGAACGATAACCCCCCTCAGGTTCTGTTCCCGGTCCAGACCGGTGGCTCCGTGGTGGCTGAGATGGTGCCTCGTTCAGCAGATGTGGGCTATCTGGTGACTAAAGTGGTGGCTGTTGATGTGGACTCTGGACAGAATGCCTGGCTCTCCTATAAAGTGCAGAAAGCCACAGACAGGGCGCTGTTTGAAGTGGGCTTACAGAATGGAGAAATCAGAACTATCCGTCAGGTGACTGATAAAGATGCTGTGAAACAAAGACTGACTGTTATAGTGGAGGACAACGGGCAGCCGTCTCGTTCAGCTACAGTCATTGTTAACGTGGCGGTGGCGGACAGCTTCCCTGAAGTGCTGTCAGAGTTCACTGACTCTCCACACGACAAGGAGTACAATGACACGCTGACTTTTTACTTAGTGTTGGCTCTGGCTGTAGTTTCCTTCCTCTTCATCACCTGTTTAGTGGTTATTATCTCGGTGAAAATCTACAGATGGAGACAGTCTCGCATCCTGTATCACTCCAACCTCCCTGTCATTCCATATTATCCACCACGTTACTCAGACACTTTGGGGACAGGGACTCTCCAACATGTGTACAATTACGAGGTGTGCAGGACGACTGACTCCAGAAAGAGTGACTGTAAGTTCGGGGGAGCTGCGAGTCAGAACGTGTTGATCATGGAGCCCAGTTCTACAGGGACCATGCAGAGGATACAGAGTGACAAGAACCTCCTGGACCAACCTGACTCTCCTCTAGAGGTTAGAATGTTTCTGTGTTCAATTCTTAAATTAGAAAATATCTACAGTTCCATATTTTTTATTTAACTATTTTTTTAATCTCACAAACATTTTTGCTTTCCTGCTTTTTATTTGCACCTATTTGCTAAGGATCCTTCTGTTTTAATGTGATTCAAACGTTGCTAATGTTTTATTTTATTGTTTAAATCAATTTTGTCATATTTTTTTTCATACCCAATTTCTAGTATTATAACTTTGGTACAAGATTTTATCACAAAAGCTCTAATAATGTATTTACTGTACTATAATTTTTTCTAACTTTTATTTATTTTTTCTGGAGGATGCAGCAGTATAGTTGCATCTATTGAAGGGAATCTTCTGATAAAAAATTTCAAGTACACTGGAAGTTCTGGATGTTGTAGGGTTGTGTTGGCTCATGCGTGTGTTGGCTTACGCGACTCTGCAATATCGCGTGGACATCGGGGGCAGTTCCCTTGGATTGGCAGACTGGGGTGGTGGTTCCCCTATTCAAAAAGGGGGACCGTAGGGTGTGTTCCAACTATAGGGGGATCACACTCTTAAGCCTCCCTGGTAAGGTCTATTCAGGGGTTCTGGAGAGGAGGGTCCGTCGGATAGTCGAACCTCGGATTCAGGAGGAGCAGTGTGGTTTTCGTCCTGGTCGTGGAACACTGGACCAGCTCTACACCCTCAGCAGGGTCCTGGAGGGTGCGTGGGAGTTTGCCCAACCAGTTTACATGTGCTTTGTGGACTTGGAGAAGGCATTCGACCGCGTCCCTCGGGGGGTTCTGTGGGGGGTACTCCGGGAGTATGGGGTACCAGGCCCTTTGATAAGGGCTGTTAGGTCCCTGTACGACCGGTGTCAGAGCTTGGTCCGCATTGCCGGCAGTAAGTCAGGCTCGTTTCCGGTGAGAGTTGGACTCCGCCAAGGTTGCCCTTTGTCACCGATTCTGTTCATAACTTTTATGGACAGAATTTCTAGGCGCAGCCAAGGTGTTGAGAGGATCCGTTTTGGTGGCCTTAGAATCGCTTCTCTGTTTTTTGCAGATGATGTGGTCCTACTGGCTTCATCAGTTCGTGATTTACAACTTTCACTGGAGCGGTTTGCAGCCGAGTGTGATGCGGCCGGGATGAGGATCAGTTCCTCCAAATCCGAGGCCATGGTCTTGAGCCGGAAAAGGGTAGCATGCCCTCTCCGGGTCGGGGAGGAGGTCCTGCCCCAAGTGGAGGAGTTTAAGTATCTCGGGATCTTGTTCACGAATGAGGGAAAACTGGAGCGTGAGATCGATAGGCGGATAGGTGCAGCGTCCGCAGTGAAGCGGGCGCTGTACCGGTCTGTCGTGGTGAAGAGAGAGCTGAGTCAAAAGGCAAAGCTCTCAATTTACCGATCGATCTACGTTCCCACCCTCATCTATGGTCATGAGCTTTGGGTTATGACCGAAAGAACAAGATCTCGGATACAAGCGGCTGAAATGAGTTTTCTCCGCAGGGTGGCTGGACTCTCCCTTAGAGATAGGGTGAGAAGCTCAGTCATCCGGGAGGGACTCGGAGTAGAGCCGCTGCTTCTCCACATCGAGAGGAGCCAGTTGAGGTGGCTCGGGCATCTGGTTAGGATGCCTCCTGGACGCCTCCCTGGTGAGGTGTTCCGGGCATGTCCCACCGGGAGGAGACCCAGAGGAAGACCCAGGACACGCTGGAGGGACTATGTTTCTCGGCTGGCCTGGGAACGCCTTGGGATTCCCCCAGAGGAGCTGCTCCAAGTGGCTGGGGAGAGGGAAGTCTGGGCCTCCCTACTTAGGCTGCTACCCCCGCGACCCGACCCCGGATACGCGGAAGAAGATGGATGGATGGATGGATGGAAGGAAGTTCACTGTGAATTGTTGGTGTAAAAAATGCAGATGAATAGTGGTTTGGGCTTCAGGATGGAAACACTAAAGTCAGATTCTCGTCAGAAATAATTTTATCAGTTTTAATGTTGAACAGCGGGGTCATCAAATACACTGGTGTGTCTAAACAGAAAAGCAGGGGCAAACAGTACAATTATTATGATATTAGAATAAAAACTGATACATTATTAGCCTTATTTACAGCAGTTATTTACATCAGCCAAATACAACATCTAACAAATGCCTCTCAATAGATATCCTTTAATATCTGTTCTAACTCTTACATTGACACTGTTTTATCAGTCAGTTCAGTTATCACTATAACAAACATAACAAATTCACATCACAGATGCTCAAACTTGTGAACTAATATCAAAAAGAAGTCTTAATTCCACATTCTAGCTCTTCACGGAGTTCAGATACAAACATCAGCACACACAGCGTCACATTTGTCACCGGGCTCAATGCTGCTAAACTAACTCAAGGTAACATTTAAACAGAAAACTATTCAAGTGAAGTATAACTTTGCCTCAGCAGCGTCTAACTGACTTAATGTTCATAAAACGCACACACAAATGATAATAAAGGTGCTCACTATCTGCTCTCGTCACCTCCGAGCAGCAGGTAAACAGCGAGCTATCACACCTGCTCTGACGCAGTTCACGTGATGAGGCGTTCAAGTGCTCTATCGGAAATCTTAGTGTTTAGTGAATACACTTTTACACAGTCTCGACCTTGTTTGAAGATAAGTGTCCACAGGTTGATTTGACTTACTGGATTACTTTAGGCCAGTTGGTCTCTTTCAGGACCAAGGTCAGCGACTACATCAGACTCCTCACGTTTTTGTTTTCATTTCATTTCACATGTTATATTTAATCTCACTGTGCGATTTTAACACTTTGCTGAACTGTTTGTCACTTTTATATAAAATAGTAAATGTTGCTTTAAATGGTGACGTTTGATTTTGCACAATATAAAAAAAGTATATCCATCCACTCATAACCTTTAACCGATTTTTCCTATTCTCATGTGTTCAAAATATGTCATAGGTTTGTGGGTTGGAAATTATAGACAGTTGTGCGTTTATAAGTTCATTACTCTTTGCAATTTCTATCTTAGTAAAGATAACAACAACAATAAAATCAAAAAAAATAATAATAATAATAGGTCTTCTGCATTATGTTCTTTTCTGCTGTGCAGTTGTTCTATTTGGACTCTTAGGGCCGCTGTTGACCATAATGTCCAATAGAAGGAGCTTTATAGCAGCTCGTCCTCCATATCCTCGACATTAGAAAGAAAGAAGACAACAGAGAAGCACCGCTCCAGACACGCACTCTATTTTGGAATAAAACTTCAAGTTCTGGGGGTTAATTTATCCATCGAGGATTTTGCAAGTTGGTTTCATTTTTGGTTGTTGTTGTTTTGGACTTCACGTTTTTAATCGGATGAAAGTGAGGATCATTCCTGAAAGAAAAAAAATCATCTCTGGAGAGAACAATGAAAAGGCAAGTGAGGCTGCTCGTCTCCCTCCTCTCCGTCGGCTTTGTGCTCGGGCAGGTCAGCTACAGCATCCCGGAGGAAATGGCCAAAGGATCTTTAGTGGGGAACGTAGCTCATGATTTAGGTTTGCAAACTAAACGTTTAGTCGCAGGAAAAGCGCGACTATTTACCAGAGACAGTGGGGAGTACATGGAGCTGAGCAGAGACAGAGGAGTCCTCCTCGTTAAAGAAAGGATCGACAGAGAGGCGCTCTGCAAACAGACGACGCCCTGTGCTTTACACTTCCAGATCATTTTAGAGAACCCTATAGAATTTTACAGCATCACAGTCCAGATCACTGATATTAATGATAACGAACCAACATTTAAAAAACGTGAAATTAATTTTAAAATCAGTGAGTCAGCAGTGATCGGAGCTACATTTGTGCTGGAAAGAGCTGCAGATCCAGATGTTGGAATTAATGATCTAAAGAGCTACAGCTTGAAACCAACAGATAATTTTACTTTGAAGCTTCAGAGTAATGCTGATGGTCATAAACATGTAGAGATGGTGTTGCAGAAGGCTTTAGACAGAGAGAAGCAGGAGCAGATCAACCTGGTGTTAACAGCTGTAGATGGAGGAGAGCCGCAGATGTCAGGAACGATGCAGATTGTTATTACAGTCTTAGACGCAAATGATAATGCTCCTGTTTTTACACAGAAAGAATACAAATCTACAGTTACTGAAAATTCACCTAAAGGAACAGTTGTTGCTACAGTTACAGCTTCAGATGCAGATGAAGGATCAAACAGTAAAGTGTCATATTCCATTACAGACACGTTAGATGACGTCATTAAACTGTTTAAAGTGAATGAGGAAACTGGTGAAGTGACATTGATAGGAAATATAGATTTTGAGGAATCTAAAACTTATCAAATTCATGTACTTGCTAGTGATGAAGGAGGACTCACTGATTCCTGTAAAATAAATGTGGATGTTCAGGATGTAAATGATAATATTCCTGAAATCAAAGTGATGTCAAAATCTACTGTTATATCAGAGGACACAAAGTTAAACACAGTTGTTACAGTGATAAGTATAGAAGACAAAGACTCAGAACAACATGGAAACGTTAAATGTTTCATAAATGAGAATATTCCATTTACTTTAACATCATCATCAAATAATTTCTACAGTTTAGTGACAGACAGTGAGTTGGACCGAGAGAGAGCCTCTGAGTATAACATCACAGTGAGCTGCTCTGATGAAGGAGTGCCCTCCCTCTCCAGCAGCGTCACTCTCACCTTACACATCTCTGATGTGAATGACAACGCGCCTGTCTTTGACAGGAGCTCATATGAGGCCTACATTGTAGAAAACAACACACCAGGTCTCTCTATATTCACAGTGAAAGCCACAGACGCTGACTGGAACCAGAATGCACGTGTTTCTTACATCCTGGAGGACTCCTCTGTTAACGGAGTTCCAGTCTCATCATATGTGTCGGTTAGTGCTGATAGTGGAGTCATCCATGCAGTGCGCTCTTTGGACTACGAGCACATCAAAGATTTCCAGTTCCACGTCAAAGCTCAGGATGGAGGCTCTCCTCCACTCAGCAGCAACGTGACTGTGAAAATCCTGATCCAGGACCAGAACGATAACCCCCCTCAGGTTCTGTTCCCGGTCCAGACCGGTGGCTCCGTGGTGGCTGAGATGGTGCCTCGTTCAGCAGATGTGGGCTATCTGGTGACTAAAGTGGTGGCTGTTGATGTGGACTCTGGACAGAATGCCTGGCTCTCCTATAAAGTGCAGAAAGCCACAGACAGGGCGCTGTTTGAAGTGGGCTTACAGAATGGAGAAATCAGAACTATCCGTCAGGTGACTGATAAAGATGCTGTGAAACAAAGACTGACTGTTATAGTGGAGGACAACGGGCAGCCGTCTCGTTCAGCTACAGTCATTGTTAACGTGGCGGTGGCGGACAGCTTCCCTGAAGTGCTGTCAGAGTTCACTGACTCTCCACACGACAAGGAGTACAATGACACGCTGACTTTTTACTTAGTGTTGGCTCTGGCTGTAGTTTCCTTCCTCTTCATCACCTGTTTAGTGGTTATTATCTCGGTGAAAATCTACAGATGGAGACAGTCTCGCATCCTGTATCACTCCAACCTCCCTGTCATTCCATATTATCCACCACGTTACTCAGACACTTTGGGGACAGGGACTCTCCAACATGTGTACAATTACGAGGTGTGCAGGACGACTGACTCCAGAAAGAGTGACTGTAAGTTCGGGGGAGCTGCGAGTCAGAACGTGTTGATCATGGAGCCCAGTTCTACAGGGACCATGCAGAGGATACAGAGTGACAAGAACCTCCTGGACCAACCTGACTCTCCTCTAGAGGTAGAATGTTTCTGTGTTCAATTCTTAAATTTGAAAATATCTACAGTTCCATATTTTTTAATACAACTATTTTTTTTATCTCACAAACATTTTTGCTTTCCTTATTGTTCTTTGTACTTATTGCCAAGGATCCTTCTGTTTAAATGCAATTCAGGAAATGTTGCTAATGTTTTATTTTATTTAAATCAATTTTTTTCATATTTTTTTCATACCCAATTTCTAGTATTATAACTTTGGTATAAGATTTTGTGTGAGAGTGGTGGCGCAGAGGTTAAGAAGGTGCGCTTGTGATCGGAAGGTCGCCGGTTCAAGCCCCGGTACCGACAACATCAAATATGTGGGTGGGATAAGTGAAGCGGTCACACTTGTCTCCACCCTCATCTGCCCCACTCTGGGCCCTTGAGCAAGGCCCTTAACCCACACCATCTGCTCCCCCGGGAACCCTAGATAACAGCTCTCTGCTCCACACAGAGGGCTGTGGTTGTGTCAGGAAGGGCATCCGGCGTAAAAACAACTGCCAAATCTTCGTGCGACTAGATCGCTGTGGTGACCCCTCACGCAGGGAAAAGCCGAAAGAAAAAAAAAATAAAAAAAAATAATAATAATAATATTTTGTCGCAAAAGCTCTAATAATTTATTTACTGTACTATAATATTTTCTAACTTTTATTTATTTTTTCTGGAGGATACAGCAGTATAGTTACATCTATTGAAGGGAAGCTTCTGATGAAAATTTTCAAGTTCACTTTGAATTGTTGGTGTAAAGAATACAGATGAATAGTGGTTTGGGCTATAGGATGGGAACACTAAAGACAGATTCCCGTCAGAAATAATTTTATCAGCTTCAATGTTGAACAGCAGGGTCATCAAATCCACTGGTGCGTCTAAACAGAAAAACGGGGCAAACAGTACAATTAGTATGATATTAGAATAAAAACTGTTACATTATTAGCCTTATTTACAGCAATTATTTACATCAGCCAAATACAACATCTAACAAATGCCTCTCAATAGATATCCTTTAATATCTGTTCTAACTCTTACATTGACACTGTTTTATCAGTCAGTTCAATATCACTATAACAAACATAACAAATTCACATCACAGATGCTCAAACTTGTGAACTAATGTCAAAAAGAAGTCTTAATTCCACATTTTAGCTCTTCACGGAGTTCAGATACAAACATCAGCACGGTACATCATAACATTTATCAGTCACGTGGCTCAATGTTGCTAAACTAACTCAAGGTAACATTTAAACAGACAAGTATTCAAGTGAAGTAGGCAATATAAATCACCCGCTTCGGATGTTATCAACCATAGAATGGGACAGTTTCTCCCACACTCTATGGGGATGATAACGGTTGATACCGCCAATAGAATGGACTGATAATGTACTAGCATGTTTCAAATACCGTTACAATGGATGACAGCAGGCTCCATTTACTTACGTGGTTAGGTTTCGATTTCACTCTCTTTGGTTAGGTTTAGGGTCTTGGTTAGGTTTAGGCACAAGGGTGAGCTGGGGTTAGGTTTAGGGTTGGACATCTGGGTCAGGCTTAAGGTTAGGTTGAGGGAAACGCTGCAAAAAACAAAAAACACACAACTTCCGGGTTCGCGGAAACACGCTGTCTGCTAACAGCCATTAAAACGCTGATAACGGTCTTTCAAACATGCTAGTACGTAGACTGTACAGTTTCGCCCATACTCTATGGGGATGATAACAGTTGATAGCGTCCATAGAATGGACTGATAACATCCGAATCCGCTGATATAAATGTGCCTCAGCAGCGTCAAACTGACTTAATGTTCATAAAACGCACACACAATGAGAACAAAGGTGCTCACTAACTGCTCTCGTCACCTCCGAGCAGCAGGTAAACAGCGAGCTATCACACCTGCTCTGACGCAGTTCACGTGATAAGGCGTTCATGTGCTCTTTCGGAAATCTTAGTTTTTAGCGAATACACTTTCACACAGTCTCGACCTTGTTTGAAGATAAGTGTCCACAGGTTGATTTGACTTACTGGATTACTTGAGGCCAGTTGGTCTCTTTCAGGACCAAGGTCAGCGACTACATCAGACTCCTCACATTTTTGTTTTTCATTTCATTTCACATGTATATTTAATCTCACTGTGCGATTTTAACACTTTGCTGAACTCCAAAAAAGCTAAGTCTGGTCCTCTGGACATTCAAAAAATAAAACAAAACAAAGCAAAAAAAAAACTGTAGAAACGTTTCGTCTTTCGTCCGAAAGACTTCCTCAGTCTGAGAAGCTATGTTCAGCTCAGTCTTATAAATAGCTAGATCCACACAAACAGAGTAATATTGTGTATGCTGTTCAGTGTCAGGAGGGCTGTGATCAGTCTTACATCGGGGAAACTAAACAGCCACTGGCCAAAAGGATGGCCCAGCACAGAAGATCAACATCATCAGGTCAGGACTCTGCGGTCTACACTCATCTCCAGGCCAGCGGTCACTCTTTCAGGGATGAAGATGTTCACATCCTTGATAGAGAGGAACAATGGTTTGAGAGAGGAGTAAAGGAGGCCATCTTTGTGAAAAGAAACCGTCCATCATTAAACAGAGGTGGAGGCCTCCGGGTTCAACTGTCCCCCACTTACAATGCTGTTATTGCTAGTATCACTCAGCCCTCTGTGAATAGCAAACAACCATCAGGGTGTTAACGATCCATCGTCAGGCTGATGGTCCTCCTTGATCATGTGAGCAGCTGCACTGGACGAAAAGGCCTAATATCCGGGGAAATACAACAGTATGCAAGTGTCCGTATCTGCCACATATCCAATATGTTTCCGGTGCTATACGGGGAGATCTCATCTTTAACAGATCTTAGTACAGGATATCCCATGCATACCCATCTGTGATAGATCCTAGCACTGGATTTTTTCTGTATCCTCATACATGATAAATCCTAGTATAGGATATTTTCGGTATACACATCTGCGATAGATCCTAGTATAGAATATTTTATGCATACCCATACTTGAGAGATCCTAGTATTGGATATTTTCTGGATACCCATATGAGAAAGATCCTACTACTGCATATTTTCCAGATACATATCTGTGATAGATCCTAGTATTGGATATTTTCTGGATACCCATACATAATAAATCCTAGCATTGGATATTTCCGGATACAAATCTGTGACAGATCCTAGTATTGGATAGTCTTTGGATACACATCTGTGATAGATCCTAGTATTGGATATTTTCCAGATACCCATACACAAAAAATCCTACCATTGGATATTTGCCGGACACACATCTGTGACAGATCTTAGTATTGGATATTTTCTGGATACCCATAGATAATAAATCCTAGTATTAGATATTTTCCGAATACACATCTGACAGATCCACATATTGGATATTTTCCGGATATCCATACATAATAAATCCTAGCATTGGATATTTGCCGGATACACATCTGTGATAGATCCTAATGTTGGATATTTTTTGGATACCCATCTGACAGATCCTCATATAGGATATTTTCTGGATACCCATACATAATAAATCCTAGCACTGGATATTTTCCGGATACACATCTGTGATAGATCCTAATGTTGGATATTTTCTGGATACCCATCTGACAGATCCTCATATAGGATATTTTCTGGATACCCATACATAATAAATCCTAGCATATGGATATTTTCCGGATATACATCTGACAGATCCTAGTATTGGATATTGTCTAGATACCCATACTTAAAAAATCCTAGCATTTGGATACTTTCCGGATACACATCTGTGATAGATCCTAATATTGGATATTTTCTGGATACCTATACATAGTAAATCCTAGTATTTGACATTTTCCAGATACACATCTGACAGATCCTCATATTAGATATTTTCTGGATACCCATACATAATAAATCCTAGCATTTGGATATTTCCGGATACACATCTGACAGATCCTAGTATTGGATATTGTCTGGATACCCATACATAAAAAATCCTAGCATTTGGATACTTTCCGGATACACATCTGTGATAGATCCTAATGTTCAATATTTTCTGGATACCCATACATAGTAAATCCTAGTATTTGACATTTTCCGGATACACATCTGACAGATCCTCATATAGGATATTTTTTGGATACCTATACATAAAAAATCCTAGCATTTGGATAATTTCCAGATACACATCTGTGATAGATCCTAATATTGGATATTTTCTGGATATCCATACATATTAAATCCAAGTATTGGATATTTTCCAGATACACATCTGACAGATCCTAGTATTGGATATTGTCTGGATACCCATACATGAAAAATCCTAGTATAGGATATTTTCCGTATATATATATATATATATATATATATATATATATATATATATATATATATATACTGTTACTCCCAAACTCCCTCCTAAACAATTTAAATTTACATACTGTATACAATATTTTAAATAAACAATCCATACAGCATGTGTTGTTTATGTAAAATATTGTATATATAGTAGTATTAAAATTTAAATTGTTTATTTAAGAAGGGAGTTTGGGAGTAACAGGTGATGAGTGTGATTGCAACTTGGCACGTGTCATGACAAAAGTTGACTGAACTTGAACTATCCTACTTTGCTGTTTTTCACTTATCGCTAGTGGACGTGTTCCCACCAGCAATATGCATGGTCCAACGCACCTCATGGTCCCAAACACCTGTGATAAACGAGGGACTATATAAAACTAACAAACCGGTGTGTGTGTTTGTCTTTTTTTTAAAGTAAAAACTAATTTAAATTATTTTCAGAAATGCTGTCTTGAATAATTTTGTAGATGTTGAACAACACTATGCAAAACATTAAAATTTCTTTGTTTAAAAGAGCATTTCTTGTACAGTAGTTTGTTTTGGGCATGTTTTATGTTTGAGTTTTTTGTTAAATAAGTTCTATTCTATTCACATAATAAATGTTTACTCAGCAGAGGTAAAAAGTAATACTGACAATAATTCACATTAGCCTTTAAAGAACCTTGACCAAAAGACATTTTTCATCTTATTTTGTTCACTTCTGCTTAGTTGAGAAAGTCCCAATTGTTCCTTTAGGACTAAGGCATTACCATCTGGTTCCCACTGAAAACCCATTCGGGGCCCGTTAAACCCATACAAAAAGGCCTAATATCTGGGGAGATACAACAGTATGCAAGTTTACATATCTGCCACATATCCAATATGTTTCTGGTGCTATACGGGGAGATCTCATCTTTAACAGATCTTAGTACAGGATATCCCACGCATACCCATCTGTGATAGATCCTAGTATTGGATATCTTCTGGATACCCATCCATAATAAATCCTAGTATTGGATATTTTCCAGATACCCATACATGAAAAATCCTAGAGTAGGATATTGTCTGGATATGTATATTTAACTGTACACTTGCATATTGTGTGTGTGTGTGTGTGTGTGTGTGTGTGTGTGTATGTGCGTGTGTGTGTGTGTGTGTGCAGGGGGTTATGGAGAACAAGATCTGTGAGTTTGGTGGTCCTATCACTGTGTTTAGTTGGAAATCCTAACCCCAATTTGTTAAAATACAAATACCCATAATTCATAGGGAGAACGTAGGACGGACAGGAATCTCATAAATTGCGGTCAGGGAGTTATGGAGAACAAGATCTGTGAGTTTGGTGGTCCTATCACTGCGTTTAGGTGGAAATCCTAACCCCAATTTGTCCAAATACAAATACCCATAATTCATAGGGAGAACGTAGGACGGACAGGAATCTCATAAATTGCGGTCAGGGAGTTATGGAGAACAAGATCTGTGAGTTTGGTGGTCCTATCACTGCGTTTAGTTGGAAATCCTAACCCTTGGTCAAAATACCATAATCCAAAAAAAAAGTGTTGGGAAAGTGTTGAAAGTTCCGATCAGCTCTGCAAGGTGCTGGCCAATATCTTTAACACCTCATGCCCTGTAGACAGATCCCGTCTGCCTGAAGACCACACCACCATCATCCCAGTCCAAAAAAGCTCTACAGTGACTGCTCTGAATGACTGTTGGCCAGGCCCTCACCCGATAGTCGCTAAATGCTTCGAAAAACTGTTCATGACCCACATCAAAACAACCATCATCAACAAGGACCCTCGAGTATGCATACTGTGAGAACCAATCAACAGAGGATANGTTACCTCTTTTTATGCAATTCAGGAGCCTTATTTTATCATTAATATTATTAGTGTCATATGTTTTCATACCCAGCTACTATGTTTCTGACTTCGGGTGAACCTTCGTCCCAGAAACGCTCTTATAATTTATTTACTTGACTGTCGTTGTTGTATTTTTTTAATGTTATTGGACCATGCGACATTAGTCTCATCTATTGAAGAACAGCTTTAGAGGCAACATTGAAAGTTCTTTGAATGGTCTCGGGTTTGGAATTTAGTTGCACTAGCTGATTGTTAATCTATCAAACAAATGTGTTGTTTCAAATTGTTTAGTTATATCTTGCTGCTGCTTGAGATTTATAATACATTTTTTAATTAAATCTTCAATTTTGTGTGAAAATAGGTGTCAACACTTTGAGCTGACATCATTGATTATTGATGGACCTTCCTGGGGTTATTTGGTCTCTTGCAGGCCAAAGGTCAGCGACTCCATTAGTCTTTTTCTTTTTTGTCTTTGTTTATTTTGTTTTGTTTGTTTTTCCATGTCATTTAGCATTTTATATTCATTCTGTTACAAACTAGGGCAAACACAGTGGACAGGATGTAATTAAATAGGGGCGTTTCCACCGTCTGCACCACTCAAACTGCCATGTTTGAGTCGTATTTGTTATAACAGTGATTTTTATTCATTTATTTACATTTGTGAAAATTATTGATCTTTATTGAGTCTTACCAACAACAGGGCAAGCCCCAGCCTAAACAACAAAAAAAACAATCTAACTGTTTATTTTATCTTATTTGAATTAAATAAAATTAACCAAAGTACAGGTCTCTTACCTCAACTAAAAAAAAACAGCTGAAAAGTGTCTTACAGTGGCAGCTCACAAACTCCTCACAAAACAGTTTGCAACTATTATTAATAAGACGAATGACAGCAGGTCAGCTGTGACATGTTGGGTAGAAGTTGACGTCATCACTGACGCACTTCCTCATATGCGGCACACCTTGTCAGGCAGCCAATCCCCTATCAGCTCCTCAACATCCTCATCCAATCACAGCAGTAGTTTTACCTGGACACTAAATTACACAACGAGCCAATGTGCACACACGCACGCCTAAAACTTACAACGAAAGTCGTAACAATTCTCACAGTGACATTTTTATAGTTTATGACGTTTTATAGTGCACGTTTTGACATAAATAGTACAATGTGTTTTAATTAAAAATGCTGACTTTTCAATTTGCAAAATATTAAAAAATATTAAAAGTATTCAAAATATTTTATGATTGTTTGGGTTGGAATTTATAGCAATTAATGAAAACAAACGCCTGTTACCCTTTGTAATTGAAAAATAAAAATGAAATCAAATGAAAATAATAATATTAGTTATTCAGCATTATGTTCTTTTCTGCTGTACTTGTGCAGTTGTTCTATTTGGACTCTTAGGGCCGCTGTTGACCATAATGTCCAATAGAAGGAGCTTTATAGCAGCTCGTCCTCCATATCCTCGACATTAGAAAGAAAGAAGACGAGAGAGGAGCACAGCTCCAGACACTCACTCTATTTTGGAATAAAACTTCAAGTTCTGGGGGTTGATTTCTCCATCGTGGATTTTGCAAGTTGGTTTCATTTTTGCTTGTTGTTGTTTTGGACTGGACGTTTTTAATCGGATGTAAGTGAGGATCATTCCTGGGAGGGAAAAAAAATCATCTCTGGAGAGAACAATGAAAAGGCAAGTGAGGCTGCTCGTCTCCCTCCTCTCCGTCAGCTTTGTGCTCGGGCAGGTCAGCTACAGCATCCCGGAGGAAATGGCCAAAGGATCTTTAGTGGGGAACGTAGCTCATGATTTAGGTTTGCAAATTAAACGTTTAGTCGCAGGAAAAGCGCGACTATTTACCAGAGACAGTGAGGAGTACATGGAGCTGAGCAGAGACAGAGGAGTCCTCCTCGTTAAAGAAAGGATCGACAGAGAGGCGCTCTGCAAACAGACGACGCACTGTGCTTTACACTTCCAGATCATTTTAGAGAACCCCATAGAATTTTACAGCATCACAGTCCAGATCACTGATATTAATGATAACGAACCGATATTTAGAAAACGTGACATAAATTTTAAAATCAGTGAATCAGCAGTGATCGGGGCCACATTTGTTCTAGACGGAGCTGTGGATCCAGATGTTGGAATTAATGATCTAAAGAGCTACAGCTTGAAACCAACAGATAATTTTGCTTTAAAGCTGCAGAGTAACACTGATGGAAATAAACATGTAGAGATGGTGCTGCAGAAGGCTTTAGACAGAGAGAAGCAGGAGCAGATCAACCTGGTGTTAACAGCTGTAGATGGAGGAGAGCCGCAGATGTCAGGAACGATGCAGATTGTTATTACAGTCTTAGACGTGAATGATAATGCTCCTGTTTTTACACAGAAAGAATACAAAGCTACAGTTACTGAAAATTCACCTAAAGGAACAGTTGTTGCTACAGTTACAGCTTCAGATGCAGATGAAGGATCAAACAGTAAATTGTCATATTACATTAGAGAAACGTTAGATGACGTCATGAAATTGTTTAAAATGAACCAGGACAGTGGTGAAGTGATATTGATAGGTAATATAGATTTTGAGGAATCTAAAAGTTATCAAATTCATGTACTTGCTAGTGATGAAGGAGGACTCACTGATTCCTGTAAAATAAATGTGGATGTTCAGGATGTAAATGATAATATTCCTGAAATAAAAGTGATGTCAAAATCTACTGTTATATCAGAGGACACACAGTTAAACACAGTTGTTACAGTGATAAGTATAGAAGACAAAGACTCAGAACAAAATGGAAACGTTAAATGTTTCATAAATGAGAATATTCCATTTACTTTAACATCATCATCAAATAATTTCTACAGTTTAGTGACAGACAGTGAGTTGGACCGAGAGAGAGCCTCTGAGTATAACATCACAGTGAGCTGCTCTGATGAAGGAGTGCCCTCCCTCTCCAGCAGCGTCACTCTCACCTTACACATCTCTGATGTGAATGACAACGCGCCTGTCTTTGACAGGAGCTCATATGAGGCCTACATTGTAGAAAACAACACACCAGGTCTCTCTATATTCACAGTGAAAGCCACAGACGCTGACTGGAACCAGAATGCACGTGTTTCTTACATCCTGGAGGACTCCTCTGTTAACGGAGTTCCAGTCTCATCATATGTGTCGGTTAGTGCTGATAGTGGAGTCATCCATGCAGTGCGCTCTTTGGACTACGAGCACATCAAAGATTTCCAGTTCCACGTCAAAGCTCAGGATGGAGGCTCTCCTCCACTCAGCAGCAACGTGACTGTGAAAATCCTGATCCAGGACCAGAACGATAACCCCCCTCAGGTTCTGTTCCCGGTCCAGACCGGTGGCTCCGTGGTGGCTGAGATGGTGCCTCGTTCAGCAGATGTGGGCTATCTGGTGACTAAAGTGGTGGCTGTTGATGTGGACTCTGGACAGAATGCCTGGCTCTCCTATAAAGTGCAGAAAGCCACAGACAGGGCGCTGTTTGAAGTGGGCTTACAGAATGGAGAAATCAGAACTATCCGTCAGGTGACTGATAAAGATGCTGTGAAACAAAGACTGACTGTTATAGTGGAGGACAACGGGCAGCCGTCTCGTTCAGCTACAGTCATTGTTAACGTGGCGGTGGCGGACAGCTTCCCTGAAGTGCTGTCAGAGTTCACTGACTCTCCACACGACAAGGAGTACAATGACACGCTGACTTTTTACTTAGTGTTGGCTCTGGCTGTAGTTTCCTTCCTCTTCATCACCTGTTTAGTGGTTATTATCTCGGTGAAAATCTACAGATGGAGACAGTCTCGCATCCTGTATCACTCCAACCTCCCTGTCATTCCATATTATCCACCACGTTACTCAGACACTTTGGGGACAGGGACTCTCCAACATGTGTACAATTACGAGGTGTGCAGGACGACTGACTCCAGAAAGAGTGACTGTAAGTTCGGGGGAGCTGCGAGTCAGAACGTGTTGATCATGGAGCCCAGTTCTACAGGGACCATGCAGAGGATACAGAGTGACAAGAACCTCCTGGACCAACCTGACTCTCCTCTAGAGGTTAGAATGTTTCTGTGTTCAATTCTTGAATTAGAAAATAACTACAGTTCCATATTTTTTATTTTAACTACAGTATTATTATTTTTTATCACAAACATTTTTGCTTTCTTGCTTGTTCTTTGCACTTATTGCCAAGGATCCTTCTGTTTTTATGTGATTCAGGAAATGTTGCTAATGTTTTATTTTATTATTTAAATTAATTTTGTCTTATTTCTTCATACCCATTTACGAGTATTATAACTTTGGTATAAGATTTCGTCACAAAAGCTCTAATAATTTATTTACTGGACCATAATACTGTATTTTCAAACTTTATTTATTCGTTTTTTCTGGAGGATGCAGCTATAGTTGCATCTAAATGGAAGCTTCTGATGAACATTTTGAAGTTCACTGTGAATTGTTGTTGTAAAGAATGCAGATGAATAGTGGTTCGGGCTAGGATGGGAACACTAAAGACAGATTCCCGCCAGAAATCCTTCTATCAGCTTTAATGTTGAACAGCAGGGTCATCAAATCCACTGGTGTGTCTAACAGAAAAACAGGGGCAAACAGTACAAATAGTATCAGGTCTCTCTTGTAAGAGGCTCCATGGGATTAACCTGCCTAAATAAAGGTTGAATGAATTTGTATGATATTAGAATTAAAGCTGTTACATTATTAGCCTTATTTACAGCAGTTATTTACATCAGCCAAATACAGCATGTAACAAAATGCATCTCAATAGATATATTTTAATATCTGTTCTAACCCTTACATTTACACAGTTTTATCAGTCAGTTCAGTTATCACTATAACAAACATAACAAATGCACATCAGATGCTCAAACTTGTGAACTCATATCAAAAAGATGTCTTAATTCCACATGTAGTATTCTAGCTCTTCGTGGAGTTCAGATACAAACATCAGCATGGTACAGCGTAACATTTATCAGTCACCTGGCTCAATGCTGCTAAACTAACTCAAGGTAACATTTAAACAGACAAGTCTTCAAGTGAAGTATATACAGTATTTTCTGGTGTATAGGTCGCACCTGTGTATAGGTCGCATTCTCCAATTATCACAAATAGATTGGAAAAATCCTTAGACAGGTCGCACTGGTGTATAGGTCACACCTACGTTTAGCTCTGTTGCAAATGTCTGCCACAGGAGCGCACAGCAAGGCTTTTAAGAAGATTAACACTTAAAAACAATTATTTGTTTGATAAAAATTATAGCAAATATATGTCTGAGCTGAACTTTTCCTTAATAAATGAACGTAATTGTGAAATGAGCTGGATTTAAAAATTTGTTTCACCGAAAGTGATAACAAGCCATATATAGGTCGCACCGGTGTATAGGTCGCAGGCCTTGAAAAAACCATAAAAAGGTGCGACCTATACACCGGTAAATACGGTAAATGTGCCTCAGCAGCGTCTAACAATCATAATGTTCATAAAACAAACACAATGAGAACAAAGATGTTCACTACAGTATCTGATCTCGTCACCTCCGTGCAGCAGCTAAACAGCGAGCTATCACACCTGCTCTGACGCAGTTCAAGTGATGAGGCGTTCAAGTGCTGTATCGGAAATCATAACATTTAGCGACTACACTTTCACACAGTCTCAACTTTGGACTTTAGGCACTCTAGCGTACTGGTGAACTAACAAACAATGAGCATTAAGTGTTTCAATATGTTGAGGTATGTCTTGAAGCTGATTGAGATTTAAATCAAAATTAACAAATGTAATCTTCAACCTTGTGTGAAGATAAGTGTCCACAGGTTGATTTGACTCACTGGATTACTTGATAGACATTCCTGAGGCCAGTTGGTCTCTTTCAGGACCAAGGTCAGCGACTACACCAGACTCCTCACGTTTTTGTTTTTCATTTCATTTCACATGTTATATTTAGTCTCACTGTACGATTTTAACACTTTGCTGAACTGTTTGTCACATTTATATAATATAGTACATGTTGCTTTAAATTGTGACTTTTCATTTTGCACAATATAGCAAATTATATCCATACATTCTACAACTGTACATCTTTAACCGGTTCTTCCTATTCTAATGTATTCAAAATATGTCATAGGTTTGTGGGTTGGAATTTATAGGCAGTTGTGCGTTTATAAGCTTATTACTCTTTGTAATTTCTAACTTAATAATGATAATAACCATACTAATAATAATGATAAAAACAATAATAATAATAATAGGTCTGCTGCATTATGATATTTTCTGTTGTACTTGTGCAGTTGTTCTATTTGAACTCTTAGGGCCGCTGTTGACCATATTTTCCAATACTAGGAGCTTTATAGCAGCTCGTCCTCCATATCCTCGACATTAGAAAGAAAGAAGACGACAGAGAAGCACCGCTAAAGGCACGCACAGTATTTTGGAATAAAACCAAGTTTTGGGGGTTATTTTCTCCATGGTGGATTTTGGAAGTTTAAAAATATTTGTTGGTATAATTTTTGGTTGTTGCTGTTTTGGATTGGACGTGAGATATTCGGATGTAAAGGAGGATCATTCCTGGGAGGAAAAAAATCATCTCTGGAGAGAACAATGAAAAGGCAAGTGAGGCTGCTCGTCTCCCTCCTCTCCGTCAGCTTTGTGCTCGGGCAGGTCAGCTACAGCATCCCGGAGGAAATGGCCAAAGGATCTTTAGTGGGGAACGTAGCTCATGATTTAGGTTTGCAAATTAAACGGTTGGTCGCAGGAAAGGCGCAAATATTTTCACCAGACAGTGAGGAATACATGGAGCTGAGCAGAGACAGAGGAGTCCTCCTCGTTAAAGAAAGGATGGACAGAGAGGCGCTCTGCAAACAGACGACGCCCTGTGCTTTACATTTCCAGATCATTTTAGAAAACCCCATAGAGTTTTACAGCATCGCAGTCCAGATCACTGATATTAATGATAATGAACCAAAATTTGAAAAAAGGGTTAAAGAATTTAAAATCAGTGAATCAGCAGTGACTGGAGCCACATTTGTTCTAGAAAGAGCTGTGGATCCAGATGTTGGAATTAATTATCTAAAGAGCTACAGCTTGAAACCAACAGATAATTTTGCTTTGAAGCTGCAGAGTAACACAAATGGTCATAAACATGTAGAGATGGTGTTGCAGAAGGCTTTAGACAGAGAGAAGCAGGAGCAGATCAACCTGGTGTTAACAGCTGTAGATGGAGGAGAGCCGCAGATGTCAGGAACGATGCAGATTGTTATTACAGTCTTAGATGCAAATGATAATGCTCCTGTTTTTACACAGAAAGAATACAAAGCTACAGTTACTGAAAATTCACCTAAAGAAACAGTTGTTGCTACAGTCACAGCCTCAGATGCAGATGAAGGTCCTTATAGCAAGATAAAATATTCCATTACAAACACATATGACGTCAGTAAAAATTTTAGAGTACATGAGGAAAGCGGTGAAGTTATACTAATTGGAAATTTAGATTTTGAGGAATCTAAAAATTATCAAATTCATGTACTTGCTAGTGATGAAGGAGGACTCACTGATTCCTGTAAAATAAATGTGGATGTTCAGGATGTAAATGATAATATTCCTGAAATCAAAGTGATGTCAAAATCTACTGTTATATCAGAGGACACACAGTTAAACACAGTTGTTACAGTGATAAGTATAGAAGACAAAGACTCGGAACAAAACGGAAATGTTAAATGTTTCATAAATGAGAATATTCCATTTACTTTAACATCATCATCAAATAATTTCTACAGTTTAGTGACAGACAGTGAGTTGGACCGAGAGAGAGCCTCTGAGTATAACATCACAGTGAGCTGCTCTGATGAAGGAGTGCCCTCCCTCTCCAGCAGCGTCACTCTCACCTTACACATCTCTGATGTGAATGACAACGCGCCTGTCTTTGACAGGAGCTCATATGAGGCCTACATTGTAGAAAACAACACACCAGGTCTCTCTATATTCACAGTGAAAGCCACAGACGCTGACTGGAACCAGAATGCACGTGTTTCTTACATCCTGGAGGACTCCTCTGTTAACGGAGTTCCAGTCTCATCATATGTGTCGGTTAGTGCTGATAGTGGAGTCATCCATGCAGTGCGCTCTTTGGACTACGAGCACATCAAAGATTTCCAGTTCCACGTCAAAGCTCAGGATGGAGGCTCTCCTCCACTCAGCAGCAACGTGACTGTGAAAATCCTGATCCAGGACCAGAACGATAACCCCCCTCAGGTTCTGTTCCCGGTCCAGACCGGTGGCTCCGTGGTGGCTGAGATGGTGCCTCGTTCAGCAGATGTGGGCTATCTGGTGACTAAAGTGGTGGCTGTTGATGTGGACTCTGGACAGAATGCCTGGCTCTCCTATAAAGTGCAGAAAGCCACAGACAGGGCGCTGTTTGAAGTGGGCTTACAGAATGGAGAAATCAGAACTATCCGTCAGGTGACTGATAAAGATGCTGTGAAACAAAGACTGACTGTTATAGTGGAGGACAACGGGCAGCCGTCTCGTTCAGCTACAGTCATTGTTAACGTGGCGGTGGCGGACAGCTTCCCTGAAGTGCTGTCAGAGTTCACTGACTCTCCACACGACAAGGAGTACAATGACACGCTGACTTTTTACTTAGTGTTGGCTCTGGCTGTAGTTTCCTTCCTCTTCATCACCTGTTTAGTGGTTATTATCTCGGTGAAAATCTACAGATGGAGACAGTCTCGCATCCTGTATCACTCCAACCTCCCTGTCATTCCATATTATCCACCACGTTACTCAGACACTTTGGGGACAGGGACTCTCCAACATGTGTACAATTACGAGGTGTGCAGGACGACTGACTCCAGAAAGAGTGACTGTAAGTTCGGGGGAGCTGCGAGTCAGAACGTGTTGATCATGGAGCCCAGTTCTACAGGGACCATGCAGATGATACAGAGTGACAAGAGCCTCCTGGACCAACCTGACTCTCCTCTAGAGGTTAGAATGTTTCTGTGTTCAATTTTTAAATTTGAAAATATCTACAGTTCCATATTTTTTAATATAACTATTTTTTTAATCTCACAAACATTTTTGCTTTCTTGCTTGTTCTTTGCACTTATTGCCAATGCGCTATCAACCGTTATCATCCCCATAGAGTCTGGGAGAAACTGTTCGATTCTATGGTTGATAACATCCAAAGCGGGTGGCCAATGATCCTTCTGTTTTAATGCGATTCAGGAAACGTTGCTAATGTTTTATTTTATTATTTAAATAAATTTTGTCTTTTTTTTCATACCCAATTTCTAGTATTATAACTTTGGTATAAGATTTGATCACAAAAGCTCTAATAATGTATTTACCGTACTATAATATTTTCTAACGTTTATTTATTTTTTCTGGAGGATGCAGCAGTATAGTTGCATCTATTGAAGGGAAGCTTCTGATGAAAATGTTCAAGTTCACTGTGAATTGTTGGTGTAAAGAATACAGATGTGGTTTGGGCTTCAGGATGGGAACACTAAAGACAGATTCCCATCAGAAATCCTTTTATCAGCTTTAAGGTTGAACAGCAGGGTCATCAAATCCACTGGTGTGTCTATTAACAGAAAAAACAGGGGCAAACAGTGCAATTAGTATGATATTAGAATAAAAAACGTTACATAATTAGCCTTATTTACATCAGCCAAATACAACATCTAACAAATGCTTCTCAATAGATATCCTTTAATATCTGTTCTAACTCTTACATTGACACAGTTTTATCAGTCAGTTCAGTTATCACTATAACAAACATAACAAATTCACATCACAGATGCTCAAACTTGTGAACTCATATCAAAAAGAAGTCTTAAATCCACATTCTAGCTCTTCATGGAGTTCAGATACACACATCAGCACGGTACATCATAACATTTATCAGTCACGTGGCTCAATGTTGCTAAACTAACTCAAGGTAACATTTAAACAGACAAGTATTCAAGTGAAGTATATAAATGTGCCTCAGCAGCGTCTAACTGGCTTAATGTTCATAAAACGCACACACAATGAGAACAAAGGTGCTCACTATCTGCTCTCGTCTCCTCCGTGCAGCAGCTAAACAGCGAGCCATTACACCTGTTCTGACGCAGTTCACGTGATGAGGCGTTCAAGTGTTCTATCGGAAATCTTAGCGTTTAGCGAATACACTTTCATACAGTCTCGACCTTGTTTGAAGATAAGTGTCCACAGGTTGATTTGACTTACTGGATTACTTGAGGCCAGGTGGTCTCTTTCAGGACCAAGGTCAGCGACTAAACCAGACTCCTCACATTTTTTTTTTTTTTCATTTCACATGTTATATTTAGTCTCACTGTACGATTTTAACACTGCTGAACTGTTTGTCACTTTTATAGAATATAGTGCATGTTGTTTTAAATGGTGACGTCTAATTTTGCACAATATAACAAAGTATATCCATCCACTCATTACCTTTAACCGATTCTTCCCATTCTAATGTGTTCAAAATATGTCATAGGTTTGTGGGTTGGAAATTATAGACAGTTGTGCGTTTATAAGTTTATTACTCTTTGCAATTTCTAACTTAATAAAAATAACAACAACAACAATAATAATAATAAAATAATAAAAATATGAATAATAGGTCTGCTGCATTATGCGTTTTTCTGCTGTACATGTGCAGTTGATCTATTTGGACTCTTAGGGCCGCTGTTGACCATAATGTCCAATAGAAGGAGCTTTATAGCAGCTCGTCCTCCATATCCTCGACATTAGAAAGAAAGAAGACGACAGAGAAGCACCGCTCCAGACATGCACTCTATTTTGGAATAAAACTTTAAGTTCTGGAGGTTAATTTCTCCATCGAGGATTTTGCAAGTTGGTTTAATTTTTGGTTATTGTTGTTTTGGACTGGACGTTTTTAATCGGATGTAAGTGAGGATCATTCCTGGTGAAAAAAAAATCATCTCTGGAGAGAACAATGAAAAGGCAAGTGAGGCTGCTCGTCTCCCTCCTGTCCGTCGGCTTTGTGCTCGGGCAGGTCAGCTACAGCATCCCGGAGGAAATGGCCAAAGGATCTTTAGTGGGGAACGTAGCTCATGATTTAGGTTTGCAAATTAAACGTTTAGTCGCAGGAAAAGCGCGACTGTTTACCAGAGACAGTGAGGAGTACATGGAACTGAGCAGAGACAGAGGAGTCCTCCTCGTTAAAGAAAGGATCGACAGAGAGGCGCTCTGCAAACAGACGACGCCCTGTGCTTTACACTTCCAGATCATTTTAGAGAACCCCATAGAATTTTACAGCATCACAGTCCAGATCACAGATATTAATGATAACGAACCAAAATTTGGAAAACGTGACATTAATTTTAAAATCAGTGAATCAGCAGTGATCGGAGCCACGTTTGTGCTGGAAAGAGCTGTGGATCCAGATGTTGGAATTAATGATCTAAAGAGCTACAGCTTGAAACCAACAGATAATTTTGCTTTGAAGCTGCAGAGTAACGCTGATGGTCATAAACATGTAGAGATGGTGTTGCAGAAGGCTTTAGACAGAGAGAAGCAGGAGCAGATCAACCTGGTGTTAACAGCTGTAGATGGAGGAGAGCCGCAGATGTCAGGAACGATGCAGATTGTTATTACAGTCTTAGACGCAAATGATAATGCTCCTGTTTTTACACAGAAAGAATACAAAGCTACAGTTACTGAAAATTCACCTAAAGGAACAGTTGTTGCTACAGTTACAGCTTCAGATGCAGATGAAGGATCAAACAGTAAAATTATATATTCAATTACAAACACGTTAGATGACGTCATTAAATTGTTTAAAATGAACAAGGACAGTGGTGAAGTGATACTGATAGGAAATATAGATTATGAGGAATCTAAAAATTATCGAATTCATGTACGTGCTAGTGATGAAGGAGGACTCACTGATTCCTGTAAAATAAATGTGATTGTTCAGGATGTAAATGATAATATTCCTGAAATCAAAGTGATGTCAAAGTCCACTGTTATATCAGAGGACACACAGTTAAACACAGTTGTTACAGTGATAAGTATAGAAGACAAAGACTCAGAACAAAATGGAAACGTTAAATGTTTCATAAATGAGAATATTCCATTTACTTTAAAATCATCATCAAATAATTTCTACAGTTTAGTGACAGACAGTGAGTTGGACCGAGAGAGAGCCTCTGAGTATAACATCACAGTGAGCTGCTCTGATGAAGGAGTGCCCTCCCTCTCCAGCAGCGTCACTCTCACCTTACACATCTCTGATGTGAATGACAACGCGCCTGTCTTTGACAGGAGCTCATATGAGGCCTACATTGTAGAAAACAACACACCAGGTCTCTCTATATTCACAGTGAAAGCCACAGACGCTGACTGGAACCAGAATGCACGTGTTTCTTACATCCTGGAGGACTCCTCTGTTAACGGAGTTCCAGTCTCATCATATGTGTCGGTTAGTGCTGATAGTGGAGTCATCCATGCAGTGCGCTCTTTGGACTACGAGCACATCAAAGATTTCCAGTTCCACGTCAAAGCTCAGGATGGAGGCTCTCCTCCACTCAGCAGCAACGTGACTGTGAAAATCCTGATCCAGGACCAGAACGATAACCCCCCTCAGGTTCTGTTCCCGGTCCAGACCGGTGGCTCCGTGGTGGCTGAGATGGTGCCTCGTTCAGCAGATGTGGGCTATCTGGTGACTAAAGTGGTGGCTGTTGATGTGGACTCTGGACAGAATGCCTGGCTCTCCTATAAAGTGCAGAAAGCCACAGACAGGGCGCTGTTTGAAGTGGGCTTACAGAATGGAGAAATCAGAACTATCCGTCAGGTGACTGATAAAGATGCTGTGAAACAAAGACTGACTGTTATAGTGGAGGACAACGGGCAGCCGTCTCGTTCAGCTACAGTCATTGTTAACGTGGCGGTGGCGGACAGCTTCCCTGAAGTGCTGTCAGAGTTCACTGACTCTCCACACGACAAGGAGTACAATGACACGCTGACTTTTTACTTAGTGTTGGCTCTGGCTGTAGTTTCCTTCCTCTTCATCACCTGTTTAGTGGTTATTATCTCGGTGAAAATCTACAGATGGAGACAGTCTCGCATCCTGTATCACTCCAACCTCCCTGTCATTCCATATTATCCACCACGTTACTCAGACACTTTGGGGACAGGGACTCTCCAACATGTGTACAATTACGAGGTGTGCAGGACGACTGACTCCAGAAAGAGTGACTGTAAGTTCGGGGGAGCTGCGAGTCAGAACGTGTTGATCATGGAGCCCAGTTCTACAGGGACCATGCAGAGGATACAGAGTGACAAGAACCTCCTGGACCAACCTGACTCTCCTCTAGAGGTTAGAATGTTTCTGTGTTCAATTCTTAAATTTGAAAATATCTACAGTTCCATATTTTTTAATATAACTATTTTTTTATCTCACAAACATTTTTGCTTTCCTGCTTGTTCTTTGCACTTATTGCCAAGGATTCTTCTGTTTTAATGTGATTCAGGAAACGTTGCTAATGTTGTATTTTATATTTTTTTATCAATGTTGTCATATTTTTTTCATACCCAATTTCTAGTAGTATAACTTTGGTATAAGATTTTATCACAAAAGCTCTAATTTATTTACTGTACTATAATATTTTCTAACTTTTTTTTCTTTTTCTGGAGGATGCAGCAGTATAGTTAGATCTATTGAAGGGAAGCTTCTGATGAAAAATTTCAAGTTCACTGTGAATTGTGTTAGGCTGATTGGTGACTCTAAATTGACTCTAGGTGTGAGTGAGAGAGGGGATGGTTGTTTGGTGTGAGTGAGACAGGTCCCTCTTGTAAATGAGTCCCTGTGACTCAACGAGGCTAGCCTGTATAAATAAAGGTTGAATGAATGAATGAATGAATGAATGAATGAATGAATGAATGAATGAATGAATGAATGAATGAATGAATGAATGAATTGTTGGTGTAAAGAATACAGATGAATAGTGGTTTGGGCTATAGGATGAGAAGACTAAAGACATATTCCCGTCAGAAATAATTTTATCAGTTTTAATGTTGAACAGCAGGGTCATCAAATCCACTGGTGCGTCTAAACAGAAAAACAGAAGCAAACACTATTAGTATGATATTAGAATAAAAACTGTTACACTATAGCCTTATTTACAGCAGTTATTTACATCAGCCAAATACAACATCTAACAAATGCCTCAGATATCCTTTATTATCTGTTCTAACTCTTACGTTGACACAGTTTTATCAGTCAGTTCAGTTATCACTATTACAAACAACAAATTCACATCACAGATGCTCAAATTTGTGAACTAATATAAAAAAGAAGTCTTAATCCCACATGTAGTGTTCTAGCTCTTCATGGAGTTCAGATACAAACATCAGCACGGTACATCATAACATTTATCAGTCTGGCTCAATACTGCTCAACTAACTCAAGGACAGGTAACATTTAAACAGACAAGTCTTCAAGTGAAGTATATAAATGTGCCTCAGCAGCGTCTAACTGACTTAATGTTCATAAAACGCACACACAATGAGAACAAAGGTGCTCATTATCTGCTCTCGTCTCCTCCGTGCAGCAGCTAAACAG
>JBBPBX010032377.1:2123-16519 GCA_038048925.1 Garcialebias charrua | reverse complement strand
GGGGGAATCCCAAGGCGTTCCCAGGCCAGCCGAGAAACATAGTCCCTCCAGCGTGTCCTGGGTCTTCCTCTGGGTCTCCTCCCGGTGGGACATGCCCGGAACACCTCACCAGGGAGGCGTCCAGGAGGCATCCTAACCAGATGCCCGAGCCACCTCAACTGGCTCCTCTCGATGTGGAGAAGCAGCGGCTCTACTCCGAGTCCCTCCCGGATGACTGAGCTTCTCACCCTATCTCTAAGGGAGAGTCCAGACACCCTGCGGAGAAAACTCATTTCAGCCGCTTGTATCCGAGATCTCGTTCTTTCGGTCACAACCCAAAGCTCATGACCATAGATGAGGGTGGGAACGTAGATCGATCGGTAAATTGAGAGCTTTGCCTTTTGACTCAGCTCTCTCTTCACCACGACAGACCGGTACAGCGCAGAAAGCAGTATAAGACTGTTTGAACCGAAGGATGGATTGTGAGGGAGCGAGCAGTGTGTCTCTTTAAGAAAAATGGGAGAGAGGCACCTTGATGTAACATGGGCTGTTTCTCTTTCTTTCTTTTTTTTCTTTTTTTTCCCCCATTCTCAAAATGGCAGATGCTCGGTGTGGTTTGAGCTCTTTAACATATACATTTTCACACAAAGCTTTTAATTAACAATCAGTAAACAAGTTATCAGTTCCCTTATCAGTCAGGTCTCTCGGTACAACACTATTGCTATGGGAATTGCGCCCCCGCGCAATTACCTGAAGGAATACATTCACGCCTTTACGGCAGGGGGCGTCAGCATCACCCCAGAGGCCCCGCCCTCTGGATACTTAAGATGCGGACGCCCATCCTACTTTCTCCAAGTGCACTTCACCGAGCTTCAGCATTGAAAAGGGCCAACTGTGTTGCACCTCGTTCCCTTCCTTCAGGGAACATAAGTTATGGTGCATAACTTTCAGTTCCCTTATCAGTCAGGTCTCTCGGTGCAACACTAATGCTATGGGAACATAATTCATTCACGCCCTTGACATGCTCAGTAAAATGCATGCTTGTGTAACTTCTGCCTTTATACATTAGGCATCTCTCGGCCGCTCTCTACTGTCAGAGTCAGAGTCTTTATTGTCATTTGCACCGCATGTGGTACATGTGATGAAACGAGATTATGTATACAGGGTCCCAGTTACATCCAACAACAAAATGTAAGAGAAAAACAGTAATAACATCTAGTATATAACTAAGAAAAAGACATCAACTAGAAATACACTAAGCCCTAATGTAATAGAAAAACATCATTGTAAACAGCAGCACGAACACGAGTCTGTATGAGCAGATGGTCACAGATGAACACAGCAACAAGAAAACAGATCAGCATCAGCATGTGATATTTTGCAGTGATTATTCTTATTGTTTATTTATTCATGAGTCTAACAGCCTCAGGGTAGAAGCTGTTCCTCAGTCTAGTGGTTCTACATTTGATGCTCCTCAACCTCCGTCCTGAGGGGAGTGGTGCAAAGAGTGTGTGTGTTGGGTGAGTGGGGTCTTTCTTGATGCAGGTGGCTCTTTTCCTGCATCTGGAGGTGTAAATGTCTGGATGGTGGGGAGACTGACTCCAACAGACTTCTGTGCAGCCTTCACCACTCTCTGTAAAGCTTTTCTTTCTGCAGCTGTGCAGCCTCCATGCCACACGTTGATGCTGGAGCACAGGATGCTCTCCATTGCACACCTGTAGAAGGAGGTGAGGACTGGGCTACTCAGATGAGCTCGTCTCAGCCGTCTGAGGAAGTAGAGTCTCTGATGACCTTTCTTGATCAGGCTGGTGGTGTTGTTGGTCCAGCTGAGATTATCATTCAAGTGTACACCTAGGTACTTGTAGCTAGAGACCACTTCCACTGCAGATCCACTTATGATGTTCAGTGGGGTGTGGGTGTGATTGTTCCTTCTGAAGTCCACAATAATCTCCTTTGTTTTCTTCACATTCATGTGAAGGTTATTGTCCTTGCACCAGCTCTCCAGGTGTTCCACCTCCTCCCTGTAGTTGGACACATCATTGTTTGTGATGCATCCCACCACCGCTGTATCATCTGCAAACTTAACAATATGACAACCTGGATGGGCAGTTGCACAATCATATGTGAGCAGAGTGAACAGAAGAGGGCTCAACACACATCCTTGAGGAGAGCCAGTGCTAAGGGTAATGGTGAAGGAGGAGAAGTTGTGGATCTTCACGGACTGTGGTCTGTTTGTTAAGAAGTCTAGTACCCAGTTACAAACGGAGGGGCTTAGTCCAAGTGTGGATAGTTTGTCCATCAGAGTTTGGGGGATCATGGTGTTGAAGGCAGATGTGAAGTCCACAAAGAGCATACGGACGTAGGAGTCCTTCTGATCCAGGTGGGTGAGAGCAGTGTGGACCACAGAAGAGATGGCGTCCTCTGTTGATCGGTTCTCGCGGTACGCATACTGATGAGGGTCCTCGTTGATGTTGACGGTTGTCTTGATGTGGGTCATGACCAGTTTCTCAAAGCATTTTGCGACTATCGGGGTGAGGGCCACCGGCCGATAGTCATTCAGACCAGTCACTGTGGAGCTTTTTGGGACTGGGATGATGGTGGCGGTCTTCAGGCAGGTGGGAACTGTCTCCAGGGCAAGTGAGGTGTTGAAGATGTCAGCCAGCACCTCACAGAGCTGATCCGCACATTCCTTCAGAACTTTCCCGGGGATGTTGTCCGGTCCAGTTGCTTTATGAGGGTTGATCCTTCTGAGACTACCTCTCACTTCTGCTGCGGTCACGCTGAGGTACACTTCATCTGGTGGTGAGGTGAGTCTGGTGCGGTCACGCTGAGGTACACTTCATCTGGTGGTGAGGTGAGTCTGGTGCTGGGTGGTCTATTTGGGTCTTCAAAGCATGCATAAAACTTGTTGAGGGCATCAGGCAGAGATGGGTCTTTGGGGCATTGTTTGCTCCTGCCTTTATAATCAGTTATGCATTTGATGCCCTTCCACATGCTCCGTGGGTCTTGTGAGGTGAACTGACCCTCGATCCTCTGTGCATATATGGCCTTGGCCCTCTTAATGCCAGCAACCAGCTCTTTCTTGGTCTTTCTCAGCTCCTCTGAGTCTCCAGACTTGAAGGCAGCGTTCCTAGCTGCCAGCAGGATGCGAACCTCTGCGTTTAACCAGGGTTTTGTGTTGGGGTAACATTTAACATATTTTTTATGGATACATTTTCAGAGCATGTGCTAATATAACCTAGTACTGATGAAGCATATAGTTCCAGATCCACTGAGCTTCCATCAGTAGCTACCTCCCTGAAAACACTCCAGTCAGTTTTTTCAAAGCAGTCTCTCAGCATGGGGGTGCTGTTCTGGAGCCAACATTTGACTTCCTTTTGTTCTGGTTTGGAGCGTCTCAGTGGGGGGGGGGTTGAGCTGGGACCATAAGGATGGATAAATGGTCAGAAGCACCGAGCGGTGGCGTGGCTTCGCTGTGTACGCGCCTCTCACATTTGTGTAGACGTGATCGAGCGTGTTACTTCCTCGTGTTGCTATGGATACGTGTTGGTTGAAGGTTGGGAGAGAGTCCTTTAAATTCACGTGATTGAAGTCACCTAAAACAATGCAGAGCTCCTCTGGATATTTACACTGCAGCGAGCTGATTAAGTCATGAATTTCTTCCAGGGCGTCATTAGCATTAGCATCAGGAGCGATGTAAATTACTGTGATAAGGATCACTGAAAACTCGCGGGGGAGATAGTGGGGACGGCACCTCACTGTTATTAGTTCCACAGCAGCTGTGCATAAGCGTGTGATAACAGTGCAATTCGAGCACCAGTTCGTACTCACATACACACAAACACAAACACCTAGTTCCCTTCCTTCAGGGAACATGAGTTATGGTGCATAACTTTCAGTTCCCTTATCAGTCAAGTCTCTCGGTGTAACACTAATGCTATGGGAATGTAATTCATTCACGCCCTTGAAATCTCAGTAAAATGCATGCTTGTGAGAACTTCTGCCTTTATACATTAGGCATCTCTCAGCCGCTCTCTACTGTGTGTTAGAGAGGACAGCCTGAGTGACGTCACACACAGTAACGTCCAAACTGTAATGTTTTGCAAACGTGTTTGTTGAGCTCCAGTTCGCAACTGCACAGATGTCTGCAACTGGTACGCCCTTGAACAGTGACCACAAGGCGGCCAAGCCTCGAGTAGAGTGGGCACGTACCCCAGAGGGCACCTGTTGACCTTTGCTACTGTACATCATTTTAATGGCCTCAGTCACCCAGTGTGAGAGGCGCTGCTTTGACAGGGCCCTACCAGTAGCCGGGATGGCAAAACATACAAACAGTTGGTTTGTTTTCCTCCAATCAGCTGTTTTTCAAATGTTAGCACCTAGGGCCCGAACAGGGCAGAGTGCTTTCAGCCTCCTCTGTTCCTCAGTGAGGACGGGAGAAGGAGGAAATGAAGAGAGTTAGAAGTCCAGACTTCTGGGATTCAAAGTTGCAACCTTTGGGACATATGTAGGGTTAATAATAATAATAATAATGAATTCCATTTATAACGCACTTTTCATTAATAAAAATCTCAAAGTGCTACAAAGTGTAACAAAGCAAAGATCAAAATAAAACAAGTGATAAAATCAAATAAAATCAATAATAATATCGACTAAGATCAAAGATAAAATCATGTGGATGCAGATTAGGCTTGCTTAAAAAATAAATAAAATAAAACAAGTGATAAAATCAAGTAAAATCAATAATGATATCAGCTAAGATCAAAGATAAAATCATGTGGAGGCAGAATAGGCTTGCTTAAAAAGAAAGGTCTTTATGCTGCTTTTAAAGTCAACCAGTGACTGTGGAGCTCTCAGGTCGTCAGGGAGGGAGTTCCACAGGTGGGGGGCAGCCACACAGAATGCTCGGTCTCCCATGGTCCTCAATTTGGTCCGAGGAATATGAAGTAAATTACTGTTCTGTGATCGTAGAGACCGGGTGGATGAATATGGTGCAAGAATGTCCTTTAGATAGTCAGGTGAAGTGCCGTGCAAGCATTGATGGGTAATGAGAGCAGTTTTGTACTGAATTCTGTAGGTGACAGGAAGCCAATGGAGGTTATGGAGAATGGGTGTAATATGTTCAAATTTACGAACTCTCAACAGAATCCTTGCTGCACTGTTTTGAATGTATTGAAGTTTCTGAAGGTTTTTGCCAGGGATACCAATAAACAGGGAGTTGCAGTAGTCGAGCCTGGAGGAGACAAAGGCATGGACGAGTTTCTCAGCATCAGGAAAAGTCAGAGATGGGCGAAGTCTGGAGATGTTTCGAAGATGGAAGAAGCAGGTTTTAAACAGATGCTTAATGTGATTTTCAAATGTAAGATGAGAGTCCATTTTTATTCCAAGATTTGTAACAGAGGTGGAGAGGGGGATGTCTTGACCAGAGAAGGAGATTGTTGTTAAAGTTGATGTTTGTATCTGGTGAGGGGTGCCAATCAATATGGCCTCAGTCTTCGAGCAGTTTAATTGAAGAAAGTTCTGATTCATCCATGCCTTTATTTCCTCCAGGCAGGCAGAGAGAACAGTGAGTGAAGACGGAGATAGGGATGATGATGATGTTCCAGTCCTGATGTAAAGCTGTGTGTCGTCGGCATAGCAGTGAAAAGAAATGTTGAACTGATTAATAATTTGACCTAAAGGCAGCATGTAGAGGGAAAACAGCAGGGGCCCCAGAACTGACCCCTGAGGGACACCACAGGAGACACCGACTGTCTGGGAAGTGGCATTGCCAAGGCTAACACATTCCAGCCTATTGGAGAGGAAAGAATTGAACCAGTCCAGGACAGTGTCACAGAGACCGACCTCCACATGAAGACGGTGGAGGAGGATACTATGGTCCACAGTGTCGAAGGCTGCAGTGAGGTCAAGGAGGACAAGGATGGAGGGAGAACCAGTGTCAGCAGCCATGAGGACATCATTTGTTACTCTCAGCAGTGCAGTCTCAGTACTGTGAGCTGCTCTGAATCCAGACTGGAACTTCTCATACAGAGAGTGTTGTTGTAGGTGGTCCTGCAGCTGAGCAGCAACTGTTTTCTCCAGCACTTTGGACAGAAATGGGAGGTGGGAAATTGGGCGGTAGTTAGAAAAATTGTCGGGATCCAAATTAGATTTTTTCAGAAGAGGCCTAATGATGGCAGTTTTTAGAGGCAATGGAACATGACCAGATTGTAGAGACTTGTTTATTATTTGTGTGATTAATGGGCTTATTGCAGAGTGATTGGATTTTATGAGAGACGAGGGGAAGGGATCCAGGGCGCAGGATGAAGGCTTCATTTTCTTGAGGATGGTCTCCACCTCACTCTGAACGACTTCATCAAAGCTGCTCAGGGTCCCAGAAAGCAGACGGGTAGATGGCACACTAAGATCAGGGAGGTTGTGGAGCTGAGATCTGATAGTGTCAACTTTGTTTTTAAATGATGAGAGGAACAGGTTGCATTTTTGAACAGAGTCCTCATGAGTTTGTTTAATGGGATTAAGCAGATGAGTTATTGTGGAGAAGAGCTGTTTAGAGTTTCCAGGGCAGGTGTTGATGATGTTGGAATAATATTTGGAGCGTGCTTCTTTAAAGACCGTGTAAAGTGAATTTCAACATTTTCTTAAATAAACATTATAAATGTGATAATTGTAATGTTGTAAATGAGTAAAAAGTCTCAAAATTGTAGCTCAATTAATTTTGAAGTTATACATGAAACTGTGTATAAAGACATGTGTGTTTCAGGATTTTTTAGGCGTGTTTTAAACGGGACCGCGTTTCGTCACGCGGTCCTCATTAGTATAGCCCTACCCCCTGCTGCTCTAGTGATATAAATTGTTCTTCGCATGGGTGGAGCCGTTCACTCGCGACTCGCAGATAGCATCAGATAGCAATAGCATAGATATTTTGTTCATTGTTAGCTAGCTAATCAATTATGCCTCGTTCCTGCATCTTCCCAGGATGTTTTAATGGTCAGGGCACCTGCTACTGACCGTCTCCCTCCTCAGCCTCCGGACACCGCCGCCGCCTTTCCTGTTTCTTTTCTTTCTTTCTTTTTTTTATTGCTAAGCCTGTGCCCTACAAGTTCACAAGCTCCTTTTTTGCTAAGAAAATGCGACAGGTCCATTGCATACTTAGTTATCAACGTGATTACTCTTTATCTTAATCACCAACACAGCCCCCGCATGCGATGTGTCGGGTCGGACCGGTGCAGCCGCGCGAGTCCGCTCATCTTCTAAACACATAACAGCGGAGTTATGAATTATAGTTGCGTCCTCAACTTTAAAAATAAAACCAGAGTTGTTTGTGCACTAAAAACAGCGTAACTCTTGGAAAAAGGAGCAAACAGAGCAGGTTTACTGATGAACCTGTCTTCCTCCTCCACACAGTTCAGCTCTGAGCGAGAGAGTCCTCCTACTTGCTCTCTGAGCTGCAGAACTGCGCTGAAACCACGCCCACGTGCTGACACGCCCCCACAGTTCCAGACTAAGGGAAAATCATGTTTTTTCATGATTTTTGACACTTAATTTTATAAGGAAAACAATGTTTTTAATCAGTCAGATTTATATGGGTGATTAATAACACATATTTATGCCATGTGAAAAACTAAAAACACAAATCTAATTTCACTTTACACGGTCTTTAAGAGAATTGGCGTACGCTTTCTGATGTTCTTTGTACGCTTGCTTATGTACCGAGAGACCAGATGATTTTAGACGTCTCTCGATAGCACGGCCAGTTGCCTTCATCCTGCGCAGCTCACCAGTGTACCAAGGGGCTGAACGGGAGAAAGACACCAGTCTTGACTTCAAGGGAGCATGTAGGTCCAGAAGCTCCTGGAGAGATTGGTTGTAGTAATCCACAGAGTCATCTGCAGATGAGTGATTGACAGCGGTCAGGGCGTGAAGATCAGCAGACAAAACATCAGGGGAAATGTTTTTATAGTCACGGAACTGGATAGGTCGTTTTGGGTTAGAAGCAGGCGAAGTTGAAGGCACTTCCAGGGAGATGACCCTGTGGTCTGAGACACCCAGGTCATATACAGACAAGTTATTGAGTACAGTGTCTGTAATCACCAAATCCAGAGTATGCCCCCTGTTGTGCGTAGGGGCGTCCACATGTTGGGTGAGGTTGAGAGATTCCAAAAGAGACTTAAAATCTGTAGCCAGAGGGGAAGAGGAATTGTCCATGTGGATATTTAGATCGCCAAGAAAAATAGTTTTTACAGGGGAGGTGCAGAAAAAAGTGAGGAGGTCATGCATTTCTGAGTTAAATGAAACATGTGGTTTGGGAGGTCTATAAATCAATATAACGTTCATCAGGAGTGGGGCTTTGAAGTTGAAGGCCAAACATTCAAAAGAAGAAAAATTATGAGAAGACAGATGTGACAATTTTAAATTACTGCGGTAGATTACAGCCAGACCACCACCGCGGCCAGTGCAGCGGGCTCTCTGCAGATAACTGTATCCGGAGTAGAGCTGTCATCGGGCCGGAAATCCACGGCCCTACCCTACCCGAGCCCTTAGTTTAATTACCCAAGCCCGAGGGAGCCCGCTGATTTCCTAGAAATCACCGCCCGACCCGACCCTACCCGATTAAAAAAAAAACAACAACAACAAAAAAAAAAAAACACTACGTTTATTTATTAAGCTTTTACTGCGTTCTCCCACTCAGCAAAAGAACTTGATGTTGTTCTTCTGTGTTTTGATGGAGGAGGTGTGAGCGCGCTGCTCGCAGTGACTTTTGAAGCTTCAGGAATGTCAGGAATGCGGCAACTTGTTCCGCCGCAGATGAGAGCAGTGTGCGGACGTGAGCGTGCACCTGACGCACGTCAGCTGGTGACATAATTTTGAGCTTGTTAAAGTTAGGCCACAGAAATAATGCAACTCTGTGCAAGTCGTGGATAATAATTTTGCGCTCCAGCACTTCTGCATGTCGCGCAGAAACACCTGCTGCGGAGAGTCTGTGTGTGAGTGTGAGGACTGGCAGTGTTGCTTCAGTTTCTCATTCCAGAGACAAACCAGGTTGGTGGGATATTTGTCACCCTCCAGTTCTCTCTGTGCACGGTAAAATGGTTCGAGAAATGTCACTAAAAAGTCCAGCATGTCGGGGGAGACGCTGTCCAGGCGCGCGCTGCGCGCCTGCTCTCTGGCTGAGTTTGCGCAATTTGGCTGCGCTCAGTGCGCTGCGGTTTTCACCATCTAAATTCACTCTATTAATTATTTCCTCATCAATAAACTTACTGCCTTATATTCTTTACAAGCAGATTAAAACAATTTTATATTGTGTGCATTTTTATTTAGTTTTGTTTGTGCTGTATGATTAAAAAAAACCACATCAAAGCCCGAGCCCGACCCGCGGCCCGCCAATCAAACGCAAAAATATGGCCCTACCCTACCCGAAGTCGGGTAGGGCTCGGGTAGGGTCGGGCTCGGGCAAAGAAACGACACCTCTAATCCGGAGGGACAAGCTTCATTCAAAGAACTGAACACGTCTGGTTGATGCCAAGTTTCTGTGAGGCACATGAGGTCCAAGTCCTTCTCCAAAATGTGATCATGAATTAGACATGATTTATTGGATAGTGATTGTACATTGAAAAGTTCTATTTAATGCCAGTTGGTGTAGGAGCCTTTTGAACCGGTTTCAGCAGACTGAAGTCCACTCCACGTTTTCCTTGCCACTTTGTGAGCTGTGGACTACAAGGGACTACAGACGCAGCGTTCTGATGACGTCGTCGAGGTGCGACAGTCCAGACAGTAGCAATCGAGTCAAAGCCCGTGTGCCTAAAATAGATGGTTTTCTTTCGAGAGCTTCTGTGGATGTAGTGAGGTCTACGCAAAAGTCCCAGTTGTTTGATGGTGGAAATAGAAGGAGGAATGGAGCAGTTATTAAGTCCAAGCAGCTGCGAAACGGAGTATGTCAACATCGCGCTAGCCAAGCCGGGGGAAGCTAGCATGGAGCTAGCCACTAGCAGCAGACCCACGGCTCCGAAAGAAATAACCAAGAAGCAGTGAGAGGCAACTTGGATGAGCATATTTTGAAGGGGAGCACAGGTTAGGTCGTAGGGTGACCTTTGACCCATCAGGGGCAAACTTCGTGCACATTGGGTGCACCGACAGAGGTGGAAGTCACCCACACGTTTAGCTGAGCAAACAGCCAGGAGCAGAGCAGTCTTATAGGATAGCAAATCTATCTTAATGTTGCTTAAAGGTTCGAATGGGGGCTCACAGAGAGCATTCAGGACCAATTGGAGATCCCAATCAGGGGTCAAAGTCCTGCTGGGAGGTCTCTTCCTCAATATGCCCTTCATGAACCTTATCATGAGAGGGTGCGCACCGGGTGTCTTTCCCCCCCAGCCTTCGTGGCATGCCGAGATGGCTGATAAAAACACTTTAATTGTGGAAAAAGAGCAGCCTTTCTCCAGCAGGTCCTGTAGAAAGGTAAGAAGCTGGACCAGGTCACAGGAATAAGGGACAATATTCCTTTCCAAGGACCAAGCTTCAAAAACACACCATTTACAAGCATAGAGAGTCTGTGTTGACATTGCTCTCACTCCCTGGATCGTGTTAACCACATTGCTGGGGAGGCCTGCGGCTATCAGTTTGTTCCTCTCAGCAACCAAGCTGAAATTTGCCACAGTCCTGGGCGTAAGTAGAGAGGCTGTTCTTGTGGTTGAGGCAGTGGGCCTCTGAAGGGGAGTAGTTGTCTATGTTCCAGAATTAAGTACACCTCCGAGGGCCATGGGCCCTGTGGCCCTCGAGGGGCCAACGATATTAGGGAGGGGTCCCTCCTGTATGTCTGCTCCCGTGTCACTCGAACTAGGGGTGCTGGGGGAGAGGTGCAATGCATTGCCTCTGTTGGTCAACCGTGGGCCAGAATGTTTGCTTTTGCTCCATTTAGTGAGAGGCACGGCACGTAGGGAGTGCAGGTTTTGTATGTGAACAGACCTCCAGATTCTCTGTCGTTCCGTGGCTGGGTCTGGTTCACATGCCTCTAGTTCCACCATTGCTCTGGAGCTGGCTTTGACTCCAAGGAGCTGTGTCAGGCACATTTCCCCAAAGGGTGTGTTTTGACCAAGGTGGTGGTGACCCATACGCCCAGAAATACTGTAATCTGGGTGCTTTTTTGCAATATTATGACTGAGCTGAAAACCTCCCGATGAGGAGATGTTATTTAAAGGCACAGCTTGGCTAGTGCGTTGAGCTTGGTCACACATTGCAGGTTCATTGTTCGTGCACGGCCTGCTGGTTTTACAGGTTGAGAAGCCAGTTCCAGTTTGAGGGCCTAAAGCTGTACAAATATCATTTTTCTGCTCAGCACCTCGAGACCTGGACGATTTCACTAGGTCTAGGCTTTCTCGGGCACGAGGAAGAATTATCTGATTCGGCCCAAGTGCATTTCTTGTTTTGTAACAACATTTATGTACAACTTCTGCTGCATTATTGTTGTCCTCTCTGTCAGCATGTGTGCCTGGCCCTGGCCTGCAGGCTTCTGTTGCAGCTTCCCCATGGCTCAGTGCGGTCATCCGCTGAAATGAATTTGGGGACCATGACAGTACATCATCATTGTCACCGTGTTCGGTTGGCACGTCCTCTGGACATACGGACGTGTTGCAGGCTTGGGGAACTTGTGTATTGTCGGACCCCTGAGTTCCGACGGTGCAGGGGGATAAATGTGTGGCCCCCCTAACCCGGTCTTGTGTGAGCCGGTTTACCTGCTCGCAGATGCCTCGGGGTCTGTCTGCTGCAGACAGTCCCGGGACAACCTGCTGGGGTTTATTGTTCTGATCTGGCACCCCGTATACCACGAGGGAGTGGGGGGAGGGGGGGGGGTAGCAGCCCCCTTCCTTCATAGCAATTGTTTTCAAAGGGGAGCTGTGTTGTTGTTCATCACTTTTGTTTTTTTGAGTCAAGAAACAGGGCAAAGCTGTTCTTTTGAATTTTTATTTTGTGTTTTGTGCAAAAACCTTTTGACTTTATTTCACATACATCAGAACATTCATGTTTTGTGCATACAGTAAAGTCACCAGCTTTTTGTAGTATCTTACAAATAAAGTCTGGGCATGTAAGATTAGGCTCATGTACCCCCTTGGGTGGACGAACCAGCAGAACTGTGTAGAGGGCCTGCTTTGTCAGGCTTGCTTCTGTCTTGCATTACGATTCGCCGAGGAGGTCCTCTGTTGGACCGCCTGGCGGGGGACAAATCTGTTCCTACTCCAGGACTGACCGGCCTGAGGTGGACCCAGTGGGGGTCTCTGCCGGTGCTCCCCCTTGTACGCCGGCCTCTTATGCGGAGGACGACGTGTGGCTGAGAGGTGTCGAGGTTGCATGGGTCTGCTCCCGCTTGTCTCCCTGGGGGGGGGGGGAGCAAAAGCTCTCCTCGGCATACCCTCCTGGAGGTCCTCAGCCTGCTTATGCCTCTGTTCCAGCCTAGTCTGTATCCGGTCCAGGGCTCTCCCGAAGAGGCCCGTCGGCTCTATCGAGTGGTGCAAAAAATTGACCCGCTGACCTTCCGGAAAGTCTGTCAGAGTCATCCACAGATGACGTTGGGCAATGACCACCTCAGCCATACATCGACTTGTGCAATGGCTGCTGTCCCCATCATGCAGAATACAAAGTCCGTGGCCCTGCAGGCTTCTTCTAGCACCTCAGTCGCAGCCTGCTTGTCTGTCGTCACCTGGAGCTCCTGGAGCTTTTCTGCCAGGTACGCTCATGGCAGATACGTTCATCGCGCGTGCCACGAGGCCCTGAGCTCTGTAACACTTCTCGAGCTGTGTAGCTAAGGCTCGACAGGCTTTACTAGGCAAAGTCGGTTTTGTTCCAGAAGATCTGGGGACCAGATGAGATGCAAGTGTGTCCTCCATCTGTGGCACGTTAGCTATTCCTGCTGCTTCCATTCCAGCCACGTCAAGGAACTGTGAGAGCGGGAGCAGCATGGGAGCCCTGGGTTCAGCCCAAGTGCGAGTCAGCTCTGTGAGGAAATCCGGGAAGATTGGCATCCTGTGCCTTGTTGTGGATTGTTGCTTGGCATAAAATAATTCTCTGCAAACCTCGTGACCTGTTGACGAGGTGGAGGTTCCGGCCAAGGGATCTGCAGCACGTCCGCCGCTCTGCGGCATAAGTCGAACAGAGTGGGGATCGAAGTGTCTGTCTCCGTCAGCAATGGCGCCGGGTTGTGTGAGAGGTCCTCCTCCTCTCCTTCGTACTCGTTGTCGGCTTCATCACCAGAAATTTCACCTGAGACTGTTAGCGAGATCTCATCCGCGTTCATCATGCCTCGAGTGTCAAATTCTGCTGTCGAGTCCCCGACGGGAGCCGCCATGTCCAGGCTGTCGCCCCATTCGACGCGAGTACTGTCTTCCAAATCCATTCTCTCGAGCTCCGGCGTGGGAGTGAGAGCCTCTGCGAGGTCCGGGTCTGTTGGAGCCGCAGCTACGTCCATGGCTTTGGCCACAAAGTCTACTCGGTGTCTCCTCACCGCCTCCAGCATCTGGCTGCAGTGTGGACAGGAGTCGGGTGCGTCCAACGCCATTTTGCGTGCAGCATCCCCAAGCAGACAGGACAGGCCTCGTGGGTGTCTGTCGCTGAAAGGGAAAAACTGCAGCCGCTGGGGCAGGCGCACAAGCTGGGACTTGCCACCCTGCTAGCCTTTTTTGTAAATCTTGGCTTTCGCTTTCCTTTCTCGGGAGCCATGTCCGAGAAAAAAGAAGTAAGTTTTCTTAAAATCCTATTCCGAGACGTCTCCTCCGTCGCGTCGCTTTCACTGGCTATCCTGCTACGACTTTAGCAGGGTAGTGATGTGACGTAGTTAGCGCCGTCGAGCGAAGCAGTCTGCGGAGAGAAGAGACGAAAACTTCAGGGTTAAGGAAAAAATGCCGGACTAGCTTTCGCCAGCCCAGCAATACGCAGGAAATTTCTCTGTACACTCAGCGTAGGGAGCGAGCTCACCTCTAACGAGTGATGTGTCTACAGAGAAGTCCCACGAAGTTCAGGTTTAAGCGAGGTGAAGGGCAAAAAGAGAAAGTAGGATGGGCATCCGCGTCTTAAGTACCCAGAGGGCGGGGCCTCTGGGTTGACGCTGACGCCCCCTGCCATAAAGGCGTGAATGTATTCCTTCAGGTAATCATGCGGGGGGCGCAATTCCCATAGCAATAGTGTTGCACCTCGTTCCCTTCCTTCAGGGAACATGAGTTATGGTGCATAACTTTCAGTTTCTTTTTGCAGAGAAAAGCAACTTTTTACACGAAGGCAGAGGTTTCAACCATGGATTTTGGAGCTTTGACAAGACACTTTTTTTTCCAGAGGTTGGCCTGTTAGCTTAGCTCGTAGCTTAACTTCTCATCTTAGCTACTTTTAATGATCCAAAAACGCAATTTTGGACGGTTAAAACAGATTTTAAAGAG
>JBBPBX010032376.1:0-17389 GCA_038048925.1 Garcialebias charrua | reverse complement strand
ATATATGTATATATATGTATATATATACTATATATATGTATATATATATACTATATATATGTATATACTGTATATACTGTATATATATACTGTATATATATACTGTATATATATACTGTATATATATACTGTATATATATACTGTGTATATATACTGTATATGTATATATATACACAGGTAGTCCCCGATTTACGAGCACATCGACTTACGAGGTTCCGAATTTAAGAGCTATCATATTTAATAAAAATATGAAATAAAATAATAATAATAATAATTTTTTGTGTGTTAAAATGTTCTTAATTTCATGTGTACAACACTTTGTTGCAGCTGTGGTTGTTTTAAATGGCTTTATAAATAAAGTATCATTATTATAATTACTGTACAGTGCATAATTTTTAAGCCGATTTACAAAGTTTTGCAGCAGTTTCCGAGAGTTTCCGCCAGTTTTTGGCAGTCAGTCAGTTTTCGGCAGTGCCCACGAGTTGAAACTTAGCCAGTTAGCTCCAGTCTCGTAGCTCCAGCCGACAGCCGGCTTTGTCCGAATCCGATCAGAGGTTCCTACGCTTGGATACATGATCTGGAGCTGAACGGTGGTTTTGTGGAGGAACGGATGGATGAAGCAAAACGACACTGTTGACCGCGTGAAGCAGCAGCCAGTCAGCCGGACCGGATTAGCAACGAGCTAACATTAGCCAGATAGCTCCAGCAACCTCGTAGCTACCGCCGGCAGCCGGCTTTGTGCTATCAGAGGTTCCTGGAGCTCGCCTGGATGTCCGCCTGGCAGCCTAAGATATTGGGGGACACCGAGCTAACTTGGAGAAACAATCCCGACAGCCTTTTTGGAGGGGCTAACAGGCTAACTAGCGCAACTAATGGCGGTGGCTAACATTTCATTCATTCATTCAACCTTTATTTAGTCAGGTAAATCTTTTGAACCTCATGGGCTCATTTACGAAAGTGACCTGCTAAAACTAAAGAACAATGAACAGCAGTGGTAACAACAGCTAACTTGCGCAGATGGTTTTGGATGGACGGACACCGCAGAGAAACGGCTTTCGGTAAGTTATTAAATCTTTTTCTGTCTCCATATGTATGAAGTTAACATACTAACAGTCCTTCCTATAAACAGTTTGGACTGTGTGGTGCTGCAGGAAGCTACGAAGCTCGGACGTAACGCAGCGGAGCTAAAGCGGCGGAGCTAACAGGCAAACAGACGAGAGAAGCTGCAGCTCAAAGTAAGAATTTTTTTTTATATATGTTCTTTTAAAATGTTTTAAAGTTCATTACCAATAGTAATTCCAGAAAAATACAATTCACAACAATGTGCCAAAGAACAGAGAGGAAAATGTAAAGAAAATAAACAACGAAGCAACACCAAAACAAGCATACCAATGTTTTTCAAACTTCCAATGTGTGGAATAAAATGTAGGCTTCTATATGGAGCACAGAGAATTCATAACTATCTGGATATCTATCGTGGATATAAGATCCAAGAAAAATGTGCTGAGTTTTCAATTAAAACTGACCATAATGGACCACCAACAAGATATAAAATAGATTATGATGCTGAATATGAATGTTTTACAAGTGGAGGATTCACAGGCGATCAAGGAATCAATGTAGGAAATACGACAGTGAAATGTAATGTGACCTGGGTTTTTTCTTGGTTTCCACATGCAAAAATGACACCAATCTTTTTCAATACACCTGTTTGGTATGAAAACCCAGAACCTCTAAGTCAAGAATGTGAAAACATAACCATGACAATTCCAACAATGTATCTATTCGGTGACCAAACCTTTCCTATTGCTGATAATTATTGGATGTGTGGAGAAGATGTTTTGCTGAATATTTTGCCACCAAGATGGGTTGGATTGTGTGCAATGGTTCGAATGAAAGTGCCAGTGACAATGTTGCATGACCGAGTGAATGAGTTAATTAAATTGGACACAAATGAATATAGGAAGAGAAATAAAAGACATGATGTTTTGGATAAAAATGTATATTTAAATACAATAGGTCAACCCAAAGGAATTCCATATGAGTTCAAAGCAAGAGATGAAATTAAGGCAGGGGTAGAATCTATCCTGCCATGGATAACAGTTAATAAAAATGTTGAATGGATTAATTATATTTATTATAACCAACAACGAATTCTTAATTATACCACTGAAGCTCTTGGCATGATTGGAGAACAATTACATGAAACAAGTAGAATGACAATGCAAAATAGACAAGCGTTAGATTGGTTATTAGCTGTTGCGTCAAATGACAGTTTTGACTTTTTAATTGCACCTCATTTTAACTAATTTTTCTTTCAAGCTTTAGTTTCTGCTAGATTACATAGTTGAGACAGAGGGGGAGCTTTATGCCAAAAATACACTACACGCGGCTCCGCTCCGCCCCGTTCCGCAGGTCGCAGCTGAGCGAGTCCAATTTCCATTACCTGCGCTCAGCTCAGGTCCGAGTGGATGCGCTGCTCCGAGACGCATGCGTGGGAATTGCGAGATCGCGCGATAAATCAAGTGATAAATAAGTAAGTCAGAACAAAACAATTCACTCGGTGGAAGAAAGAGAACAACTGTAGAGACTGCTGCCTTGATCTTCTCTCGTAAATGAGCGACAGGACATGGTTTGAGCAACAGGAAGTGATGTATTACATTTCAGAATAAAATACTTTATTTATTTCTTGTATTTCTTTTTATTTCTTGTATTGCGTTTGTAGGCGTAGTCATAAATGATAGTTTGACAGCATTTTTGTACAAATAAATCCGTATAGAGCTAGGATTAGTCCGCCCGTGGTGATTTTATTTTGTAAATACGGAAGTTGTGCTCGTTCCTTTTCCTGTTGGTGCGACGTAATCTTCAAAAGTTGACTCCGGCACAGCTCCGGCGTCCGGCAGAAATAGAAAAATTTCTAATTTTGACGGACTGCCGTCCGCTCTCCGCAGCTCGCCGCCGCCGTGCGGAGCCAGTGTGGATTCTGTCATTGATTATAATGGGTGCGTATTTGCTGCGGAGGTCGGACCGGAGCGGGGCGGAGCTGCAACGCGTGTAGTGTATTTTTGGCGTTAGCCTAAACTATGCTGTAGCTGCTGTGATGCTGATTAGTGTCTTAATGCAGGTGTGTGGTTCTCTGTGACAATCAGTGCATGAAGGAAGGTAGACACGCACCGGTGAGTAGCAGTTTCAATAAACCTGTCAGTTTTTGAGTCTAGAAGCAAACTTATGGTAAAAAACACAGTACTGTAGTTTGATGTGATTTTAGAAGGCCCTCTGTGTTTAGTTCCATTGTAAGTCTGTGAGTTTTGAGTTGAGTTGGCCTAATGCTGTTTTGAGACTCTTTAAGTTAAATCATACATTTTAGTTTAGATTACACGTTTAGTCTTTCTATATTGTGAATTTCATGAAAGCAATTAGTATTTTGTAAGCTTAGAAATGAATCATGCAAGTCAAATATTACTTTTATTTCTCTAATCCTTAAATGACTTGCATGAAAATCCTAGTGATTAGGCATCTTTTGTTGGCTTTGTTGGGCTGGATTTGTTGGCTAAAAACAATTGTTTGTAATTATTTATTTGATGTAATTAGGTAAGATACAATTAAGATAAGAAATGACAATAAAGTATTACAGTAACATTTATTAGAACATTTAGAAGAATTATCAAGAAATGTTTAAAAATAATATAGTAAATGGTTAAATGCTTTAAAATGGTTACTTCCTTGTTTGTCAGAATATGTGTTTACACAAGTTAAAATATGAATTTTGTATGTATTTATATGGTTTAAGTGATTGAGAACATTGGAAGCTAAGCTGTTGATCTGTTTTTTTTTCCTAAGGTTTTCATCCTATTCATTCTATTCATTCTACTGATTCTGCTGTAGAACCATCTGTGAGAGAAATTAATAAAGTTGATGAAGTGAGTTGAGCCTACGTCTACCTTCTTCCTGGATCTTTCAAGTCAGATCAGCACTGGTTGGAGAAAAGACTTGACATTAGCAGCTAAAGACAGAGTTTGCCAATTTTTTAAAGATAAATGCTGCACGTACATTCCTGACAATACTATGCCAGACGGAATATTCTCCGAGGCTATGAACAGAATCAAAAAATTAAAAGAAGAGCTTGGTACCAATGCTGGCAAAGATGACTGGTCATGTAATGGTTTTAATCTAAATTTAGGTGAAGGGTTAATTTTGATATTAAAGATAGGAATTAGTACAATCTTAGTACTAATTATAATTTCTTTTCTGACATGTTGTATCCTGCCGGCTGGGAAGCGGTGGTGGACTCGTAAAATGATGACTCAATTGGACCTTGTTGCTGCAAACTTATTCGTCCAGCTTCAGATGGCCTCAGAGGACATGTCTCCAGGCCAAAGGAGGCAGAGGGGGCTTAAGGGCCACTGGAGATCTGGTAATAAAGTGAGAAGTGGCATGTTCTTCGAAGGAAAGCCCTCCTCCAGAATTCTGTCTTGCCCAACGAACACCATTTTGTTTTGAATGTTGCAATAAAAGAAGAAATTCATTGAACTGAACTGAACTTGGTTTAAGACATTACAGTATATCCTTTTATTCAGTGGTGGGCAAATGAACGCTAGGTAGCGCTAATCCGCTTACAGTGGACCTAAACTTTTTGTCAGCGTTTTTGTGAATTGACTAACTTTTATAATTCATAAGCGGATTTGTGCTATTTTTATTTAAAATGCAGTACCGCTAATAACTAATTATCTATCAGTAAAAACCAATAAACTTATTTACAAGCTCTTATGCTGCTTGTTTTTTACCTTTTTCCCCACCGTAAACAGCAGAGGAGGAAAGGGTGTGAGGGGGAGGGGGGCAGAGCTGAGAACAGACTCGGCTCTACCATGTAGGTAAATGCCTGGGGGTCCCATTTCAGCAGTGGCCCCGGCCCCGCCTCGCCCCGTGCAGTCACCTACATCACTAACATTGCTCATGCTTGTTAATGTACATTTAACATAAAAATAATTATAGTTACGATGAAAACGATCATTAAATACGCAATAAAAAAAACGGTCGATTTCTTTATCCCCCTACTAAAAATGGACTATTCCATCTTGACATCTTCCGGGTCAGAGGTGAACTCGGGGGCTAATTCTGTGGCTACTGTTTGTGCTGGGTACTTGGATAAATCCGTAGAGAACCCCGCTGTTTCAAGCCAAATTAACGCGGCCGGAGGAGTTTATTGAGGGTTTTGTGTCGACCATTTGACGGTGAGTCGTTATTTTTATGTATTTTAGTTACTTTTCATTAAATCTGTTGACTACCTATAGACGCTGAACTCTGTGTCCAGCTGGTTGTTTTGGGTTACTAATGGATAAATCCGTAGAGAACCCCGCTGTTTCAAGCCAAATTAACGTGGCCGGATGATTTTATTGTGTGTTTTGTGTCGACCATTCGACGGCGAGTCGTTAGTTTCATGTATTTGGGTTACTTTTATGTATAAATGCGGTGGCGACACACCCGTGTATTTGAGATTTAAACGTGGTTTTAGGGATTAAAAGATCATTCTATTTTTTGTTAATTTCGTGGCCGAATAGAATATATGTACGTAAAGTATTAAATAAATCCTTTGATTTTTGTAATTTCATCCTTTTAGGATCATTTTTGTTACTTTTCAGTTGGCAGTGTAGTGCAAATATTGATAACGCTGCCGGCTATATATAAATATATATATATATATATATAATATATAAATATATAAATAGCGGATTAGATTAGCTTCCCCTAATTTTCATAAGACACTGATTTTATTCCTACCTTTTTCTTCTTTTTGAATATATTCATTTATAACAGGCATCATCGTGGACTTTTGATGCAAGACTTTTATATTCAATCAACGGCCGAAGCATTTAATCCATTTTATTATTTTAGCACCATGGAGCATTTATCTGTGTTTATTGTTTTATCATTTATTCTTGTATGCTTATTTTTGCATATAATTTATTCTTTATGCATTTATGATTGTATTATTGTTTTAGCATTTATTCTTGTACATTTATTTTTGAATGTCATTTATCCTTTATGATTGTATTCTCTTTCAGGTTTTATTATGTTTCTTTTTCAGGTTTTAGCATTTATCTTATCAATTATTCATTCTTATTTATCATTTATGTTTATCATTCTAGTATAATGTCATGATAAGTTGTTTTTGCTAAGACTATATCCAATAATGGTTTTATCTTTCATATATTCATTTACCGTAGTTTCAAAGGTTTTATTATAGGGAGCGAGGTAAGAATTAGCTACAAGACCAAGAAAGGTCTCTAGCAATGGGTGGACGCTGCCATTCCTGGCCCATGGTGGGAGCTCCAGTGAGAGGGGGGGTCCCGAGGAGAGATTTTTCCCGCTAACAAATACATCAAAGCCAGCAGCGGTTTTTCGGCTCCTTCGGGCATGGTAGCAACTGCCTCAATAGATAACTTAAGTTAGATAAGTTTATGATACTTTTCAATTTAATCAATTCTAGTTTTTATGTTATCTTTTCTGGGGAGGTGTTCCGGGCATGTCCCACCGGGAGGAGGCCCGGAGGAAGACCCAGGACACGCTGGAGGGACTATGTTTCTCGGCTGGCCTGGGAACGCCTTGGGATTCCCCCAGAGGAGCTGCTCCATGTGGCTGGGGAGAGGGAAGTCTGGGCCTCCCTACTTAGGGTGCTACCCCCGCGACCCGACCCCGGATAAGCGGACGAAAATGGATGGATGGATGGATGTTATCTTTTATTAAATTCACTATTATTATGCATGTAGCACTAGATAAGTAAAATTAGTTAGCTTTAGTTTGAGATTTATCTCAAAAAGGGAGGATTGTTGGTTTTGAACGTTGAACATGAAAGTCAGACATAACTAGGCACATTAGGTCAGATGAAGTTCAGGAAAACATCTGCTAAAGTTTCCTACAAAACAGAATCATTAATCTTTCCCTTCGTGCAAAGTCCTCATTACTGTAAACTCTCTCCCTTGTGCCGGGAAGCAGATGTTCCAGTCCATATACGGACTGGAAAACAGACTTCTTATTGACGTCATATTTGAGTATAAATATATGCAAGGGTCAGAATTGGGGAAGACTGTGGCTGTAATGTTCTGTGTTGAAGACGATTAAAAGACTCCCTCTTGACTGGCTAAACATGAAGTCTCTTGTATCATTAATAACCTGAGAACCAAAGAGCCTCAACAAAGGCAACTGGACGTGCTATTGAGAGACGTGTAAAATCATCTGGTCGGTCTGTACATAAGAGGCATATAAATAATAATAATAATAATAATAATGAATTCAATTTATAACGCACTTTTCATTAGTGAAAATCTCAAAGTGCTACACACATTGAATGCTACACACATTCATACACCGGTAGCGGCAGACTACCATGCAAGGTGCTTTCCAGTCCTACAGGGAGCAACTCAGGGTTAAGTGTCTTGCCCAAGGACACAACGACACATGGTGTGGGGAACCGGGATTCGAACCGCCAACATTCCGATCGGGGGACGACTGCCATTACCACTACGCCACGGCCGCCCCTGAATATAAAGAACATCAGAAAGCGTACGCCTATTATCTTAAAGAAGCACGCTCCAAATATTATTCCAACATCATCAACAACTGCCCTGGTAACTCTAAACAGCTCTTCTCCACAATAACTCATCTGCTTAATCCCATTAAACAATCTCCTGAGGACTCTGTTCAAAAATGCGACCTGTTCCTTTCATCATTTAAAAACAAAGTTGACACTATCAGATCTCAGCTCCACAACCTCCCTGTTCTCAGTGTGCCATCTACCCGTCTGCATTCTGGGACCCTAAACAGCTTTGATGAAGTTGTTCAGAGTGAGGTGGAGGCCATCATCAAGAAAATGAAGCCTTCATCCTGCGCCCTGGATCCTTTCCCCTCGTCTCTCATAAAATCCAATCACTCTGCAATAGGCCCACTTATCACTCAAATAATAAATCAGTCTCTACAATCTGGTCATGTTCCACTGCCTCTAAAAACTGCCATCATTAGGCCTCTTCTGAAAAAATCTAATTTGGATCCCGACATTTTTTCTAATTACCGCCCAATTTCACACCTCCCTTTTCTGTCTAAAGTGCTGGAAAAAGCTGTTGCTGCTCAGCTGCAGGACCACCTACAACAACACTCTCTGTATGAGAAGTTCCAGTCTGGATTCAGGGCAGCTCACAGTACTGAGACTGCATTGCTGAGAGTTACCAATGATGTCCTCATGGCTGCTGACACTGGTTCTCCCTCCATCCTTGTCCTCCTTGACCTCACTGCAGCTTTCGACACTGTGGACCATAGTATCCTCCTCCACCGTCTTCATGTGGAGGTCGGTCTCTGTGACACTGTCCTGGACTGGTTCAAATCTTTCCTCTCCAATAGGCTGGAATGTGTTAGTCTTGGCAATGCCACGTCCCAGACAGTCTGTGTCTCCTGTGGTGTCCCTCAGGGGTCAGTTCTGGGGCCCCTGCTGTTTTCCCTTTACATGCTGCCTTTAGGTCAAATTATTAATCAGTTCAACATTTCTTTTCACTGTTATGCCGACGATACACAGCTTTACATCAGGACTGGAGCATCCTCATCTTCCCCATCTCCATCTTCACTCACTGCCCTCTCTACCTGCCTGGAGGAAATTAGGGCATGGATGAATCAGAACTTTCTTCAATTAAACTGCTCCAAGACTGAGGCCATACTGATTGGCACCCCTCACCAGGTACAAACATCTACTATAACAACAATTTCCTTTTCTGGACAAGACATCCCCCTCTCCACCTCTGTTACTAATCTTGGAATAAAAATGGACTCTCATCTTACATTTGAAAATCACATTAAGCATCTGTTTAAAACTTGCTTCTTCCATCTTCGAAACATCTCCAGACTTCGCCCATCCCTAACTTTTTCTGATGCTGAGAAGCTCGTCCATGCTTTTGTCTCCTCCAGGCTCGACTACTGCAACTCCCTGTTTATTGGAATCCCTGGCAAAAACCTTCAGAAACTTCAATATATTCAAAACAGTGCAGCAAGGATCTTGTTGAGAGTTCGTAAATTTGAACATATTACGCCCATTCTCCATAACCTTCATTGGCTTCCTGTCACCTACAGAATTCAGTACAAAACTGCTCTCATTACACATCAATGCTTACATGGAGCTTCACCAGATTATCTGAAGGATATTCTTATTCCATACTCATCCACCCGGTCTCTGCGGTCACAGAACAGTAATCTCCTTCACATTCCGAGAACCAAATTAAGGACCATGGGAGACCGGGCTTTCAGTGTGGCTGCCCCCCGCCTGTGGAACTCTCTTCCTGACTGCCTGAGAGCTCCACAGTCACTGGTTGACTTTAAGAGCGGCTTGAAGACCTTTCTTTTTAACCGAGCATACTCTGCCTCCTCATGATTCTATCTTTGATCTTAGTTGATACTGTTATTGATTTTACTTGTTTTATTAATTGTTTTATTGACATTTAATTCTGTTGCACTTTGTAGCACTTTGAGATTTTCATTAATGAAAAGTGCGTTATAAATTAAATTTATTATTATTATTATTATTATTAAAAGGTAGTCCCCGATTTACAAGATTTTCGTCTTACGAGATAGTCGTAGTAACGGAACTCGCTCGTAAGTCGGGGATTACCTGTATTTATATATTTTTTTTTTAATAGGATAGAAAGAAAGGAAAGACGGAAAGTAAGACTACAAAATATAATAATATACACAAAGAAAGCACAAGGCAAATACACCCGACCACTGTCTGTGAACCTGGAAAGAACATGACACAGCAACAAAATACATAAGTATAAAAGACTTAGAATATTCATGGCTTTGCAGTAGATTTCTATAAATATATATATCTACATATATATACTGTACATACATACATATACATGCACATGTATTCACATACACATCTACATATCTACATACGATACCTGCATTTGCATCCCTGCATCTATTTGTGTGTGGTTGTGAGCATGCATAAGTGAATAAGGCTTCTCTAATAGAACATTCAATAGTGAACGCGAAGCATCAGAGATCCGACCCCCAAGACCCGAGGCAGACCAAGGAAAGACCAGAGCCCAAGACCCCAAGAGGGGCCCCGTACCCCCAAATATTTAACCACTGGTCACAGGTTTGCCTCGAGATGTAAGTGGCACAGTGGTAATGGCAGTCGACCCCCTATCGGAAGGTTGGAGGTTCGAATCCCGCATCTGCCCACCATGTGTCGTTGTGTCCCTGGGCAAGACACTTAACCCCGAGTTGCTCCCGGTAGGTCTGGATGGCGCCTTGCAAGGCAGGCTACCACTACCGGTGTATAAATGTGTGAATGAATGGGTGGATGGCTGGTATTGTAAAGCGCTTTGGGGCTCCTCACAGTGGGCTGGAAAGCGCTATATAAATAAGCTCCATTTACCATTTAAGTGTGAAGACATTGCATGCATCCATTTGTATGTGTGGGTTTTTGCTGAGTCCTCCCACAGACCAAAACACTGCATGTTAAGTTAAATAGTAACTACCCTGATGCATGCTCAATGATCCAGGTAGAAAAATCTAAAAAAGTTAACTCTGGTCCTCTGGACCACATGTGAATAGAGGACATCCAAGGAAAAAGAAAAGTAAGGTTACATATCATTTATTTAGGTTTCCAAGACACAGGGAGCGGTAAATAGTATTTTTTTCCTGCTGAGTGTGAATGTTTGTTTGTCTCGTTTGTCTCCACGTTTGTCTCCACGTTTGTCTCCACGTTTGTCTCCACATGTCCCTTGCAGACCTGGTGTACCTCGACTCTCGTATGGTGACTGCCAGAGAAAGGCACCATGTCGTCCCGACCCAGAATGGAGCCACATACTTACAGTATTTTGATCTTCTTAAGCTAGCAACTCTTGCTACTTTGAACTTGGGGCTAGCCTTTTGCTACTTCAGCATTTAGCTACAGTTCTGCTACTTTTGACCAACATTTAGCTTTTGACTAACCTTTTTGTTACTTTTAGCTAACCTTTCACATTTTCAAGCAAGCATTTTGCTAGATTTACATTTTAACTGGTCCTTTGACCTTTTTACAAATTCTGTTTTCACTGGCCTTTAGCTTCTTATTTTAACAAGCATTTTGCTACACTTTATTTAGCTACTTTTGCCTTTCACTAAATGTTTTGTTTCTTTTAGCTTATGATTTGCTAATTTTGTTTCACCTAGTGTTCTACTTGTTTTCGCTGGATAACTTGCATATTTTATTTTTAGCAGGTTTTCTACTTCTTCAGCGCTCATCCATCACACTGTTTCACAATAAAATGCACTCTTTCTAGTTTTAAACAGATTTTCTGGGTAAAACAAGTTGTTCTTTCTCTTCCACGATGGATCAATTTTAGGAAAGGTGCAACAGGGAGAATCAATGTCATCATTACAACAATGAGCTTTAACAACTGCAATTTTTTATACGGTGAGCTTTGGCTTCCTCCTCCAGCTAAAGTCATTTTTTATTGATGTTTTCTCATGGACTGACCCTCATGCATCTGCAGTTCTGTCAAATCTTTATTTTGACATTCTTCTACTCAGACATTAATTAATCCAGTGACAGAGTGAGTCCATCAGCAGCAGCTTCATCAGCCTGTGAATAGATTTGGAACAACCACATGTCCAAAAGGTCACAATGTGTCCGTGTAAACAATCAGGAATCAATATTAATCATACAATTTCCCCGACAAAGGGTTTTAGCTCCTTTAGCCAAAAATAAATTAACATTTAAACTCAAGTCAAAAGGTATTTTTATTTCTATAAAACAACTTTGCTATTTTCTCAATTCAGTAATGAAAATGCAAAACTTATTTCCATCAAACTTAAAAAATGTGAAAATATAAACTATTTAAAATGTAGAACCCTTTTCTGTGAGGGTATTGAACGTGATTGAACACTTAATTTGTGGACAGGTGTGTGCTATTTGTCATTTTCTCATTCGTTAAGCAGGTAAGAGGCCTGCAATTGATTCCAGACCTCTTACCTCCATTTGCATTTTAAAGCTGATGTGAACTCACAGCGTGCACTCCAAAAAGCTCTCGGTGAAAGTGAAGCAGAGCCGCCTCAAGTTGCAACAATAAATCCATCATCGCATTGTGAGTGGCCAAATGGTGAATCTGAAAACATGCAAGTATGTTGTGCAACATTAAAACCTCCTGAAATCTATAACAGGCAGCAGCAGATTGTTTAGATTTGATTTAAAATAGTTACTGATTGAACAACTTGGGGAAACCATTTGATTCTGCAAACTTTTTTTTTAGCTTAATGAAAAGTTTCTGATCATTTGAATGTGACTGAGCTAAAGCAAAACTGTTTTAACATGACACATTACAACTTTTAACTAACTGCTACAGAATTCACAAACTGCTGTTTGGTCAGAAGAAAACCTTGACCGCCCAAGACAATCCATAATGACTTGGAGGACGGCCAGTAAGGGCAAGGAAGAAACCGAGTGATCCAATCCAGTTTGATTTGTAAAGCCCTTCAAAACTCCCCAAAGGAACAAAGTGCTGTTGAGAGCAATACAATAAACAAGTAAAGCCTCATTCAGCTGGAACGACACACAACAAACAGGATCAACATAAAAATCAACATCTTGGAGTCTAACACAAGTCTAAAAATAAAAATGAATTTTAAGTTGGGATTTAAAAGCAGTGAAGGAGTATGGAACACCAAAATGGTCAAAATTAAATACAGGTAGTCCTCGACTTACGACGGAGATCCGTTCCTACGTGGCATCGTAAAGTGAATTTCGACGTAACTTGAAACATACGTCCAAACTGCACCCAACCCAGAATTTACACCACATGCGTTCCGGCTCCGCCCCGCTCCGCTCCGCAGGTCGCAGCTGAGCGAGTCCAGTTTACACTTCCTCCGCTCCGCTCAGGTCCGCCTGCATGCGCTGCTCCGAGACGCATGCGCGGGATTTGCGAGATTGTGCAATAAATCAAGTGATAAATAATGAAGTCAGAACAAAACAATTCATTCGGTGGAAGAAGGAGAACAACAGTAGAGACTGCCTCGCTGTTTGATTGTTTTTTGCATTGAGATATGAGCGACAGGACATGGTTTGAGCGACAGGATGTGATCTATTACATTTCAGAATAAAATACTTTATTTATTTATTTATTGTATTGCGTTTGTAGGTGTAGTCATAAATGATAGTTTGACAGCATTTTTGTACAAATAAATCCGTATAGAGCTAGGATTAGTCCGCCCGTGGTGATTTTATTTTGTAAATACGGATGTTGTGCTCGTTCCTTTTCCTGTTGGTGCGACGTAATCTTTGAAAGTTGACTCCGGCACAGCTCCGGCGTCGGGCAGAAATAGGATCAATTCTAATTTTGATGGACTGCCGTCCGCTCGCCACCGCTCGCCGCCGCCGTGCGGAGCCAGTGTAAATTCTGTCATTGATTATAATGGGTGCGTATTTGCTGCGGAGGTCGGACCGGAGCGGGGCGGAGCCGGAACGCATGTGGTGTAAATTGGGGGCAATACGTACAGTACTGTATTTTACCAAGTCCTTAACCTATCCTAACACAGTACCCTACATAATTATCAAAAAACACATACATTTCAGAGCCATAATGAAGGAAAAAAGAGTTAATTTCCTACTCTGGAATGTTGGTGAAGCCATTTCCTCAGTTCCTCACTCCCTCCACTCCACTTCTCCATTTGTTTACGTTGTAAAACAGCCGTCCATAAAACAGCTACTTTTCAACAGCTGCTGCGTGTCCAGCTTGCTCCAACAAGTTTTGTTTAGTTTTTTGAATGTCCAGAGGACCAGACTTAGCTTTTTTTATGGAGTGCAGGGAAAGTTGTAGCGTCCGCAGCTACCGCAGCTAAACCGGAAACTGCGTAAATCGGCTTCAAAATAAAAAAAATCAATATATATATTTTTTTTAATGGGAGGTGCGTTGTAAGTCGAGGACTACCTGTAAATAAATAAAACGTTATGAAATAATTATCTAAGCTCATTATTGTGAAAATTTTTCATTTTTATTTTTTATTTCATACTTGTGTTTTTCATGATAGCTTATTTATTTCATGACACTTTTCACCAAAAGGATGGCCCAGCACAGAAGATCAACATCATCAGGTCAGGACTCTGCAGTCTACACTCATCTCCAGGTCAGAGGTCACTCTTTCAGGGATGAAGATGTTCACATCCTTGATAGAGAGGAACAATGGTTTGAGAGAGGAGTAAAGGAGGCCATCTTTGTGAAAAGAAACCGTCCATCATTAAACAGAGGTGGAGGCCTCCGGGTTCAACTGTCCCCCTCTTACAATGCTGTTATTGCTAGTATCACTCAGCCCTCTGTGAATAGCAAACAACCATCAGGGTGCTAACGATCCATCGTTAGGCTGATGGTCCTCCTTGATCATGTGAGCAGCTGGTTTCAGCTGTCATCAGCCAACTGGTTGATCCACTGTGAGGGTGCTATTTATAAGACTGAGCTGAATACAGCAGCTCAGACTGAGGAAGTCTTTCGGACGAAAGACGAAACGTTTCTACATTTTTTTGCTTTTTTTTGGTCGGGGAGGAGGTCCTGCCCCAAGTGGAGGAGTTTAAGTATCTCGGGGTCTTGTTCACGAATGAGGGAAAACTGGAGCGTGAGATCGATAGGCGGATAGGTGCAGCGTCCGCAGTGAAGCGGGCGCTGTACCGGTCTGTCGTGGTGAAGAGAGAGCTGAGTCAAAAGGCAAAGCTCTCAATTTACCGATCGATCTACGTTCCCACCCTCATCTATGGTCATGAGCTTTGGGTTGTGACCGAAAGAACGAGATCTCGGATACAAGCGGCTGAAATGAGTTTTCTCCGCAGGGTGTCTGGACTCTCCCTTAGAGATAGGGTGAGAAGCTCAGTCATCCGGGAGGGACTCGGAGTAGAGCCGCTGCTTCTCCACATCGAGAGGAGCCAGTTGAGGTGGCTCGGGCATCTGGTTAGGATGCCTCCTGGACGCCTCCCTGGTGAGGTGTTCCGGGCATGTCCCACCGGGAGGAGACCCAGAGGAAGACCCAGGACACGCTGGAGGGACTAAGGGCCAGTTTACACGGCGCGTATTTTGAGTGTAACCGCTACTTTCTCTTTGCGACTTTGCTTATCGCCTACACGACGCTGCTGGCCCCCCTCTTTGACTCCGATACTTTTCTGACCCTGCTCTCAAGGTGGAAGTTTTTCGCTGACCCCCCGCTGATAATGTAAACATCTCCCGTGGAGCTTTTGTGTCAACCACATGCGCGCAGCCCGCATGCGCGGACAGTCTGACATTTCACGTGTCACGTTGCAAAATATAACAGTTTAACAATAATAAACAGTATTTATGTTGGCGTGGGAGATGTAAATTTATCTGAACTACAGTATCTATCTGGACTCGTTACATTTTTTAAACAGTGCGTAACGTGCTGTGAAAATGAAGACACAGGTTTATTTTTTATTTATTTATTTATTCAGCACCAAAGTTTAAACACAAACACTGAGAATTAAACTGAACACACTATTAAAACACGTGAACCGAACTGTAACTACGTTAATGAACTGGACTCTTGCTGTGTTCATCTGGACCCATCAGAACCGCCGAACCGTCTGCCTGTTGGAACGACAGCTTCTCCACCTGGCAGAAATAAATAAATAAATAAAAACTCCGTTGTTGTGTGATCAAAGTAAACACAAGCACACATTATATTAAGAATGTTGATTTACCTGCTGTAAGTCAGCTGTTTATCACGGCGTAAAGTCCGGTTCTGGTCCACAGTCCACTGAGCGGTTCTGGTCCACAGGCTCAGTGCAGCTTGTTAGATGAAGCGGGTCCCACTGACTCAAATCTGTTGACTCTTATCCAAATTCCAGCTTTAACTTGTTGTTAACTTGTTGACAACAACTTGTAGTTAGCTGATTTTAGCCAGAGAGGAAAACAGACGAGGCAGCTGCTCTGTTTACCTCAGGCAGCGCATGCGCAGTAGTGAAGGTTCCAAAAATCACAGCGCCATCTAAAGGCCCAGCATGGTAACTACAGTGAAATCATGAGGACGGGGGGTGGAGGGGGAGAGAGTCGTATCCACAGAATTCGACAGTGTCAACGCAAAACTTTTCACCTAATTAACATACCCAAAAGTTGCGTTTCCCCCACACAGTGTCCGTGTAAACAGGGCCTATGTTTCTCGGCTGGCCTGGGAACGCCTTGGGATTCCCCCAGAGGAGCTGCTCCAAGTGGCTGGGGAGAGGGAAGTCTGGGCCTCCCTACTTAGGCTGCTACCCCCGCGACCCGACCCCGGATAAGCGGAAGAAGATGGATGGATGGATGTTTTTTTTTTTGTTTGTTTTTTTATGTCCAGAGGACCAGACTTAGCTTTTTTAGATTTTCAGCAGAATGACTTCAGCTGTCAATCAACAGACCGGGTCGGATCAGATTTTTTGGGCCCGAACTCAACTCTACGGGGCGCCATGTTCAGCCCGGCCAGATGTTGGCTACAAACTATGAACTAGTATTTACTGTGAGCATCATGGTTTTGTAGGAAACAATTGAAACAGAAAGTTGTTTTTTGATTTGTGAAACTTTTTATTTACAGTAATTTGTGAGAAGTTCAACAAAGTCCCATATTGGTGCTGTTTTTCATGCAGCTTACATAAATTAGATTTATTTTATAAAATAAGATACTGCTGGTGAAGATTCTCCGTCATCCGGGACATGATAAAATCAAAAAAGGCGTTCAATACAAGATCAACTGGACTTTATTTGTAACAAACAAGACGTTTCGCTTCTCAATTGATAAAGCTTTTCGGAAGAGAAGCGAAACGTCTTGTTTGTTACAAATAAAGTCCAGTTGTTCTGTATCGAACGCCTTTTTTGAAATTTAGATACTGTACAAGCACCAAAATTGTTAAGACAGTTGAGATTTGAACAGGTGAGTTGTAGATAAGTTGTAAATTAATTTAAAAGTTTGTTTGGTATTAGCTTTCAGGGCAATTTCAGAGTTTTTGCATTATCATCACTACTATGTCCTGTATTAAAATAAAAATTATATTTTGATGCACAGATATGGACTGAAGAATTTTACAGATTTGTTTATTTTTTGTAGCACACTTGATTTGTGAAAATTTATTTAATCAGGAAAAATAAATAGGGGATAGGGAAATAAGTCAAGTTGTATTTTTTTCCCGTTTCTTTGCTCTTCCCATGACTTTTTCTACAAACTTCACCCAGTTGGAGATTCAGGGACACCCTGGTGAAGAAACTGACTTGTTTACACTGCACAGATGTTTTTTGGGTCACGTTCAACATCATCTTCCGTCTTTCAGAGCAGCATGGAATCAGCAAGAAGCAAGATCAGCCAGCACATAACCAATCACCCTGCAGCTCTGGTTAT
>JBBPBX010032375.1:15521-26350 GCA_038048925.1 Garcialebias charrua | reverse complement strand
CGATGCAGGACTGTTTTATATGTGACACAAATGTATTAATTTCCCCTTCTTAATCCCTTATCTGGAGTTTTCTTTTGTTTTTTTGGCCAAAAGTCAAGTGATCGCTCCCTCCTTCCTCCTCCTCCTCCTCCTCTCCGCTGAGTGCCACCTGTCCCAGCGCGCAGCCAGAGCCAGCGAGCAGCCGCATGTTCTCATTCAAAGCGATGCAAAGCGATGCAGGACTGTTTTATATGTGACACAAATGTGTTAAATTCCCCTTCTTAATCCCTTATCTGGAGTTTTATTTTGTTTTTTTGCCAAAAGTCAAGTGATCGCTCCCTCCTTCCTCCTCCTCCTCCTCCTCCTCCTCTCTCTCTCCGCTGAGTGCAAAGAATAAGGAAATGACTGAGGTTGTCACGAGAGAATTAAACTCTGGTTTTACGTTGTTGCCCGAGTCCCTGCATTTTTTCTGGTCTTCTGGTGTGCTGGACCAGCGCTACATGGTTTTATTTAATTTTTTTCAAACGTTTTATTAACATATAAACACAGAATATGCAGGCAGCGAGAGAAAATGCAGCAGGAGGCGGAGCAGATGTCAAGTTCAGCAGAGCTCTGAGGGGGAGGGAGCAGAATGCTTTTCCCTGTTCAAAATTTTTCTAAGATCCAATGGTTTTGTTCCTCAGGCAGAGGCCACGCCTCCAGCAAGAATCGTTTCTCAATGGAGAAAGTCCAGACCCTAGTACGAAGCGAAGTGAAGGACAAGGGTCTGGTTTTAACCTGGCTAAGGACACGCTGGAGGGACTATGTTTCTTGGCTGGCCTGGGAACGCCTTGGGATTCCCCCAGATGAGCTGCTCCAAGTGGCTGGGGAGAGGGAAGTCTGGGCCTCCCTACTTAGGCTGCTACCCCCGCGACCCGACCCCGGATAAGCGGACGAAAATGGATGGATGGATGGATATAATTATTAATATAAATGAAACCCATGTTTGTTGAAATGAATAAACAATTAATAATCTTGCTTTTTACTTACTCCCGCTGAAGATGCTGGAGAATATCCACTAAGTCAGCGGTGCGAGTCTCATCCTTGAATAAAAGTCCTAGTGGGTACTATAAATATGAATTGCAATATAAAAATAAATGTTAGTGTGCATAATAATTACTTGACTCAATCTAGCATGCATTTCATTTAACTTTCATATTTTCAATATAGTCCATGATTTGATTATTTTGATCCGATAATGAGTTATAACATACATGTGTTGAAGGACGGGCCATTTCTTCAGAGAACTGGTGAGGGATGTGGTGCACAACTACATTTGAGAGTTGCTTGAATGCATCAAGATAAGTTGTCAGGATACGGCTTCCCAACACAACAAATTCCCGGCGCATATTAGCTTGAACATCTGGTCCAGGAAGAGACTGCCCAAGATCGTAATTGACCAAAGAATTTGCCGGTTTCACATTGTCCATGTGCAGTGAGTTCACTCTGTTGATGACACACATGTGGTGTACTTAGTGTATAGACTTGTTGGTTTGAGTGATAGACTGATGATGAATCTGAATGTAAAAGTCCAGATTGTCAAATATGATTGAATATGTACGAGGTGCACTAGATCTAGCACTAGAGCTTTGTGCCATGTCTTCAGGGAAAACAAAATGACTCAAGTTAAAATTACATTTGGATACAAATTTTAAAAAGTCTAACACAAAGTTTTACATAAATTTAACATAAGAAATGGGTTACACAAACTAACCTGATGACAACTGGTCTTTGCTTTGCTTTTTGTGGAATGACTCCAAGTCCTTTTTTAAACACATCACCGGGCGCATGCAGTACTGGGCCATTTCTTTTTGTTTTCCAACTGCATTGGAGTGTGTTGTGCAGATGCCCAACTTGGCCAGTCGCTGGAAAGCTGCCTTTTTTGCTCCACCATAGAGCAACACCGAATTCACATAGTATGCAAGGGCGGATAAACAGTGTTCTCTTCCCCGTAAGGCTACCGAGGCTGCAGCACAAATGTGAGGTAGAGAGTTGTTAGCAACTTTGGAGATGATGCTGAACAAGAAAGGGGACAGCCGCTTCAGGTCATCATGCAACGCTTGAAAGGAAAATGTTTGCAGGTCCAGACCACTTGCTCTCCACAGCATGAAATTGTTTGCCTTGTTACAGAGGGCCACACATTCAGCCTCCACAACCTCCAAAACACTGGCTTGTAAGTGGTCCATCAATTCTTTATGTCTTGATATCAGATTGGCTGCTGTGGCAAACTTCTGCTTTGCCAAATTTTCCACAATCCCAGCTATGTCAGATTGGCATGTCAGTGACCTCTTACAGTGACTGTCGTAGGTGATCGTAATCTGAAACATCAATAAAAAGGTTGTGTTACATGAAAATAGCTAGATTAAAAATGTACATTAGGTTCAGAATTAACATTAACAATGGCAAATACAGTAACAGTTACATTATGGGCTCAATGCAGTGAAGAGTCTTCATATCCTAGTTTGTGCTTCATGACCTTCTCTCTTATTGGCTTATTGTAACCAAGCCATGGCACATGTACAATTAGGCCTCAAGAAGAAAATAGCTTTATGTGGGCCACTTAGAAATACAGATTAGAATGTAGATAACATGTGAATGCATTCAATGCTGTTACTATGATCTTGCTCTATTACTTTTCCTTGGGGAAGAAAGATGTAAAGGATCAGAAATCATCCAATTAAATTTAAAAGATGAAAAATACACATATCCAAATAAATAAATATGAACACTTAAAGTGCACCATTTACTTTACGAGGGAACTTTACTTTTTTTTTTTCATTTACTTTACGCGGCCGTGGCGTAGTGGTAATGGACCTTACCAAGCTCCGCCCAGAAACGCCCCCTAAGCTCCAAGATGGCTGCCCGTCTCCCAAGCGCAGCTTTGTTGTCAATAGAAAACATGGCGTCGACTGACTGCAGGGTATTTTTGAGTCGAATAGTGTATCATTTCTGCCAGATTCCAACAAAATATCAGCCATGACAATGGACAGGGGAACCAACAAGTTCATGTTATTTTTTTTTGTGGACGTTATCAAGTTGTTTGATCCACGCGATGCCTCCAAACAGCGTGCGCGTCACCGCAAATGCTACCGTCTGATGGGGAAAACAGCAGCTCACATGCTCAGCATTAATACAGCTGTGGACAAGATCACTGATGCCTGTTGTCCTGCAAGACTGGGTAAGTCAGGCATTCATGGTTGTGAGGGTTACTTTTGAAATCAGCGATTTCTATTGTTGGCAAAAGTTTGTGTGCCTTGGTCGCAAAGCTAATGCTAACTGTAATCTCCATTCATTCCTTAAGTGGTTGGTTAGCCGTTGCTGCTTTAGCTGCTAAACACGCCGACAGCGACTTTTGTGAGGGCAAACGAGCTCAGCCGTCTGGTGTGTTAGTTAAAATCCAGCCTTCGTGTCACGATTTTGTGCAGTTTTAGGTGAAATCGACAGTAGAGCTCGTTGCGTTAGCTAGCTCATGTGGAGTTAGCAGAGCTGTTTCTTCCCAACTTCCAGGACGTTCAGTGAACTGTGGCTTTCTCTCATCGTGACCGCGTGTTGTTAACTAGCAGGTTTCAAAAGCAGGTCAACCCTTCTCTGCTGGTGAAAGAAATAATTGTTCAGTTTTGTGGTCGTGCACAAGCTTTGATCCAAGCAAGGCATTCAGTTTCACATATAGGGAAACGGTGAATTTTACTTCCACAAATACGGTCAGGGTACCTGACATCTCCTGTACAGATACCCCACTGACGGTGGAGGACCATTTTTCCAGCCCTGACGCAAAAAAATTCTGCACGTATGCTAGCTAGCAATGTAAGTAGCATGTGGTGCCGGTCTCACAAACGCTACCGTAGCGTTTGTTTTGTGAGACCGGCACGCACGTGGAAGCTGCGCTGTGACGTGTTATGGGTATTAGCCAATGAAACGCGGCCCTGTGGGCGGAGCTTGGTAAGGTCCATGGGGCGGCCGTGGCACAGTGGTAATGGCAGTCGTCCCCCGATCGGAAGGTTGGAGGTTCGAATCCCGGTTCCCCACACCATGTGTCGTTGTGTCCCTGGGCAAGACACTTAACCCCGAGTTGCTCCCGGTAGGACTGGAAAGGCGCCTTGCATGGCAGTCTGCCGCTACCGGTGTATGAATGTGTGTATAAATGGGTGGATGGCTGGTATTGTAAAGCGCTTTGGGGCTCCTCACAGGGGGCTAGAAAGCGCTATATAAATAAGTTCCATTTACCATTTACCATTTAATATTTATTATAGTTGTATAGCTACAACCAATAATATATTTTTAACTTTATATGTATAATTAACATATCCTATTTCTATGCCACCTCATGTATTTCTGCCTCATTATTCAAACTCAGTGTAATGCTAACCAAACTGATGCATTAGGACACAGACCCTCCTCATCTGCATAATGAGGCAGAAATTAGGGTTCTTTAGGTTTAGGAATTAAAAATTAGGGTTAATTAGAAAAAATAAATTAGGGTTAGGCTATCGCCCTTTAAGCCACGCCCTAGTGGGTTAAAGGCGAAGCAGGATATGGTCCATGCCTCACTGGGTCTGACTGGAACCAACAACCTGGCAACCGCCACCCTCACTGAGGGTACTAGCAGGTGTTCTGTACGGTATCGCCCATCAATAAAGACAGAAACGACTGTGTCATTTAATCAATAGTTTTATTGATAATGAAAGTTTTTTACTCCGTTGCAACCCTGAGGACAGAATGTGTCAAAGAGGAGCTGGAGACATCTCGCAGATAAAAACGAATGAATGGAGTTACTGACGACCAGGAAGCTGCGGAGCAGATATCCTGTACCGACAAACCATTGACCAAGGCAGTGGAAGCCGCCATTCCTCGAGTGGAATGAGCTTTAATGCCCTCGGGAGGCTGTAGACCAGCCGAACTGTAAGCCTGGGAGATGGCCTCACACAACCAATGCGACAAGCGCTGAGGGGTCAAAGGTTGACCCTGAGAGCCTTCTCTGAAATGCACAAAGAGCCTATCAGATTTACGTATTGCAACAGTGCGTTCTACGTAACATCTGAGAGCTCGGACCGGGCAAAGCAAGTGGAGCTGCTCCTCCTCTGGTTTAGAATGAGGAGGAAGGCAAAACCCGTCCAGTGTGATGATCCTGGACTTGAATGAAGACGTTATGACCTTAGGCGTGAATGTTGGGTTAGGCCTAAGTTCAGCAGAACTCCCGTCTCCTTGTATTTTTAAGAAGGAAGGAGAAACAGACAGACCAGAAAGGTCACTTACTCTTTTAGTTGACGTAAGAGCCAACAACAGAGCCGTTTTAAATGATAAGAACTTTAGTGGAACCTCATTTAGAGGCTCAAAAGGATTCTTAGTTAGTGCGTTCAACACAGTAACCAAGTCCCATTGAGGAGCCAAGGACCGTGAAACTGGCCTAAGACGGCGAACACCCCTCAAAAAACGTTTCATTATGGGATGATTAAACACGGTCCTATCATGAAACCCCTCATGACATGATGAAATTGCTGCAGCATATGTTTTAATGGTGCTGAAAGCCAAATTTCTGTCTAGCAATAGTTGTAGGAAAGATAAAATTGGACCCAGGTGACATGAACATGGGTCCAGATGTCTCTCCGTACACCAACGCTGAAAAGCTGCCCATTTTGAAGCGTAAACAGCTATTGTAGACTGTGCACGCGAGCCCTGAATGGTACCAATGACATCTTTAGAGAAACCGAGGTTTTCTAAACGTTGTCGTTCAGCGTCCAAGCCCACAGATGCTGACCTATTACTGGGGGGCTCGTTATTGCACCCCCTGCCTGTAGGAGAGCGTCGTCTCTCCAAGGGAGTTTCCAGGAGTGGCCTGACAGCTGCTGCAGGACCGGGAACCATGGAGCGTTCACGCGCTCTGGAGCGATCAGAATGACTGGCACTCCCTCCTCTCGTACTCTTTCCAGCAGTGTGGATAGCAGAGGAACAGGCGGGAAAGCATAACTCAATACCTTCGGCCATGGTTTGTGAGCAAACGCGTCCACCCCCAATGGTGGGGTGTCGAGGGGACTCAGGGAGAAGAACAGGGGGCACTGTGAATTCTCGCGCGTCGCGAACAAGTCCACCTCGGCCCTCCCGAACCTGGACCAGATTTGAGACACCAGGTCCGGGTGCAACGTCCAATCTCTGTCCAGAGGCCCCCCTCTTGACATGATATCGGCACCTCTGTTTAGCACACCTGGGATGTAAACAGCCCTCAGCGATCTGAGGTGAACGTTTGCCCAGCAAAGCAGCTCCCTGGCTGTTTTCAACAGCTGGGTTGATCGAACCCCGCCCTCGTGGTTGATGTAAGCTGCGGCTGTTATGTTGTCCGTGTGTACGAGGACATCCTGATGATGGAGCATGTGCACAAAGTGTTTCAGAACTTTGTGAACCGTTAACAATTCCAACACGTTTATGTGGAGAGACGTGCTGGGCGGCCACGTTCCGCCCACAGTCTGAGACTGACATGTCCCCCCCCAACCGGAAAGAGAGGCATCGGTGAAAACCGCCCGTCGTGACGTCACTTTGCCCAGGGAAACCCCCTCTGACAGGGTCCTGGGGTTTCCCCAGAACTCCAAGTCTGTCCTCACAGACTGGGGAACCGTGAGCTGGCGCCTTTTGTGGCGTGCAGGGTCTATTCTCTGACGAATAAACCACCTCTGCAACTTCCACTAGGGCTTGGCTTAAAGGGCTCTGCCTGCATTCATATAATCTGGGGTTACAGTACGTAACCAACGATTTGTTCTTTGTTCGACTGCCCCTAGTGGTCTGGAGCACTTCCGTTGTGGCTTTTCTATTTGCAGCTCGTTCTGTTTGCAGGTCGTCCCCTTTTGGGAGCGCGACTTATCTTTTGCAGTGCGCCTCATCTGTTGGAGCGCTGTTTTCATTTTGATGCGTGTTTCAACTTTTGGAACGCTGTTGTTTTCATTTTGATGTGTGTTTCAACTTTTGGAACGCTGTTTTCTTTTTGCAGCGTGCTGTTCTGTTTTTGCTGCGCGTTTGCACCCCTCGGCCACCGTACCAACTACATAATTTAAACCTACTATACAAAAACAAGTCAATGTATAACAAACGTACCGCATCATGTTCCCCGAAGTTTTTCATGGAAAGACCCTTCAGGACTCTTAGAAAAAAGTGCAGTAGGAAAATAGCTCAATCCTGTCAACAACTCCTTCAATTATTCGTAATTCAGCATGTTTGTTAACAGAAATTTTAAAATGATCAGCCCACACAGCAGCTGTTTTTATGTACAGTTTTAAAAGGTATCAAATGTGGGTTGTTCAACAAAACTACAAAGGTCAAACTCCATGCTTATAGACCAACAAAACAGTTAAACAGTTACCTACCAAAGCCTCCTGTGCACAGACTACTGTAATAAAAACAGTAAACACAACGTGCGCCAGCTGTGCCTGAACGCACCAAGAGCAGCACATGCAGCTGAAAAGCGCTCCACACAAATTGCACCAAACAAGACGAGCCCTCAAAAATATGTTTAAAAATTAGGGAAAATCAGCTCAATTTGTGTTTTTTTGTGACAAGCCACCATTAACATGTTAAAAATGAGGGACAAACAACAAAGTTTCCAGGTTAAACTCCACGTCCGCACCGTGGAAACAGCCATATCAATTCACAAAACTGTCTGCACAAACAGAACAACAGCAGACTTGTCTAACCTAATCAAGCACCCTAAGGTGCGCTAGCTGTGCACAAGACACACAGAACTCTGCTCAAATCTAAAAGTAACCACACACATAATATTGCGTTTTAACGAGCCCCCATTAATATGTCTAAATAATAAGGGTACAATTAGCTCAATATGTGTCTTTTTGACGAGCCTCCATTAATCCTCGGGGAGTGGTGGTGCAGTGGTTAGAGACAGTGGGCCTGTGATCGAAAGATCGCCGGTTCAAGCCCCAGTACCGACAACATAAAAAAATGTTGGTGGGAAAAAAGTGAAACATCCACACCTGCCTCCACCCTCATTCGCCCCACTCTGGGCCCCTGAGCAAGGCCCTTAACCCCCACCATCTGCTCCCTAAACAGGTCTCTCTTTTAAATGAATTCACGTGGCTCAATGAGACTACCTGTATAAATAAAGGATAAATGAAAAAAGTTAAATATGGGGGACAACTAGGACAATTTGAGATGAGCCCCCATTAATACGTATGTCTAAATAATGAGGGTACAATTACTAGCTCCATTCGGTTTGACGAGCCCCCATTAATATGTTACATCCACCAGGAACATAGCATAGTTATAGGACACGAGACAAAAGAAAGGTTTAAAAAATGTTTATTTTTGTTCAACTCCTGGAGGCTGCGGGCATGGTTTATGCAGCCAGCTCCTTTCTGGGGAGAAAAACAACGAAAAACAAGAGTTCACCTTCAGTTTCCCCTGTGTCCCAAATAAAACAAAGTTGCAAACAAAAGTTGGACAAGGTAAGCCGGCCAAAAATAATAAAATGACACAGTAGGGGGCCAACCCCTATAGGGCCTGCCTCTGTCACTAGCCTCGCGAGAACTGCCCCCTGCAGTAGCCTCGGTGGCAGTTCTCGCGATGTTACTGCTGGCAGCGGGGAACACAAACCCGGAAAAACACAGAGATGGATGAATGTAACTAACGAGAGAGAAGGCGTCCTGCCAAAAAAGTTAAGACTTCGTGTAAATATCTTGAAAAATGGGACAGCGAATTTACTTTCCTAAAGAAGAGTAGGGTGGGGCACAATTACGCGTTTTGTAAGATTTGTAACTGCGACTTTAGTGTCTCTCATGGGGGAAGGAACGATGTCCGTCTGCATGAAAAATCCGCAGCACAAAGGTAGGCCTATCAGATTGTGATCACATAACTGGTTTGAAAGAGGCTGATATGTAGTTATTTTAGATTTCTTGTAAACCTGTCTTAAAATGTAAGGGGTCCTGGACTTTGTTGGGCTAGTGCAGGGGTCTGCAACCTGCGGCTCTGGAGCCAAATGCGGCTCTTTGGTCCCTCAGCAGTGGCTCTTCCAAGCTTTGATCAAAACTAACTTTAAACTGAATTTTATTTGTTCTTATAACAACAAAAAGGGCTAGTTTTAGCAGTTTTTCCTGTCATTTTCTTTGCAAATGTGTGAATACTATAACTAATAGAAGGAGTAAAACACAAGTTAACTTTATTTATTCGAAGTAGGATATTTAATTTTTCCACAATTAAAATAATTTACCTAGACCTGCATAGTTCATTATTTTATTTTTTAATTGGGAAAGATCACATTATTTTTCCTTCTTTATGATAATCTGGTCTTTTTTAGTCTTAAAATGTAAAAATATCAACAAATCGTTAGATATTTTCAGCTTTACAATGGCCAGAAAACTACAGGTCAGAAAATTGTCCTCTAACAAACTTAAAGTGGTCTGTGGGCCACCAGTTGAGAATCCCAGTTGTAGCAGGTATTGTGGCTCCGGAAACATTTAATTTAGTGAACAAAGGGGCAGAAATGGCTCTTTTGATCATAAAGGTAGCAGATCCCTGCATAGGCGTAATTTACACGGGGGTTGTGGGGGTTTTGACCCCCACAATAATTTGATCCGGTCATTTCAACCCCCCCAATAAAATGACATCATTTCGTCATTATACATATCTTACATCAATAATTGATTTTCTTTATTCATTCAAATTTTTTAGTAAAATTGCTGCATGTTTTTAACAAACTCCCTGAGGACTGACCCCCTCCCCTGCAAATAATTTGGTATCACCCATCTCACCGGCTACAGGAAGTCACGTGAGTCACGGAGCTGCTCATGAAGTTGCCCAGAAGTTTCTACATGCATGTGTTCGAAAAAGGCCTCCTTTGGTCGGACTGACTCTGTCGCTGCCCGCCCCTTGCTATGGATGTAGCTGCTATTAGCTGTGAGGTTCGCTGTTTTTGTTTGCAAGATACCACTCATAAACCACACCGCGGATTTTTAAATCAAGCTGATTTCACATTTGGTTCAGCTCAGGAGCCCGTCTGCTGTAGTGAGGTAAGAAATATATTTTTTAAGCGTTTATTTAACTAAATTTAAAGAAACAAAGCTCCGGTTTGACCCGCCTGGCGCCTGCATAAAAATCAGCGAACTTTTTTTTTTTAATCCAGCTGATTTGAACATTTCGTCAAACTCAGGAGTATGTCTACTATCACCCATAAGTCAGCGAAGAAATACTGTATATTTTTAAGCGTTTATTTAGCTAAATTTAAAGAAAGAAAGCGTCCGGTTTGACCCGCCTGGCGCCTGCATAAAAATCAGCGAACTTTTTTTTTTTTAAATCCAGCCGATTTGAACATTTCGTTAAACTCAAGAACACGTCTTCTATAAAGTCAGCTTAGTAATATATTTTTTCTCGCAAAGAAATAATTGTTTTTACCGTGTTTCTTTGTGAAGTTCTTCGTACTAGCTGGGTCCTGTCGCCGCCATCTTGATCAGGACAAAGCTGACGCGTCGCGTGGAGATGACGCGTATACAGCAAGAGAAATTGAATATGATGTCCCATTAAGTAAAGCAGAAATAAAAATAATTGTTAAAGATAAAATAAATGATATGTGGCAGGAGAGGTGGGATTTAGAGGAAAGAGGAAGACATTTACATAACATACAGAAGGAGGTACAGTACTCCTAAGTGACAATAGTAGTTTAATGACTAGGAGAGAGGAAGTATGGATTAACAGGTTGAGGATTGGGCACACTACATTAAATAGTGGTCTAAAGATAATAGGAAAACATCCATCAGGTGACTAGCCTGGCCCTCGCCATTCCTGCACAGCTCCGCTCAATTCTCATTTCCCTTCACTGCACA
>JBBPBX010032375.1:0-15269 GCA_038048925.1 Garcialebias charrua | reverse complement strand
CTGCATAGTTCATATTTTTTAATTGGGAAAGATCACATTATTTTTCCTTCTTTATGATAATCTGGTCTTTTTTAGTCTTAAAATGTAAAAATATCAACAAATCATTAGATATTTTCAGCTTTACAATGGCCAGAAAACTACAGGTCAGAAAATTGTCCTCTAACAAACTTAAAGTGGTCTGTGGGCCACCAGTTGAGAATCCCAGTTGTAGCAGGTATTGTGGCTCCGGAAACGTTTAATTTAGTGAACAAAGGGGCAGAAATGGCTCTTTTGATCATAAAGGTTGCAGATCCCTGGGCTAGTGGGATGGCTCGGCGTACCCGTGCTCTTGTCATATTATGGCTGTATTTGAATCATTTGTTGTAATTTTTCCTAGTTAAACTGTAGTGAACCAGGTAAATACACACTCTTTGACAATTGTGAAATTGAGGTATGTTATATAATAAATCTTAAAAATGTAAAATATGTGTTATGGCTGAAAAAAATGCAGAAAAATAGTGAGTTTTTTTCTTACTTGTTGAACCTATGTGGAGCAAAAAAGGAGCAGAATAAATACAGAGAAAACAGGAAAGTTAAGTAAATCACAGTAAATCACAGTAAAAGCATTACAATATATTTTAACCCTAAAATATCCTGAATCATAAAAAAAGTTATTTATTCGATAAATAAATAGGTAGAGAGCATAACCCCCCCAATGTTAGACCTAAAGTTACGCCCTTGGGTACTGTCAGCACTAACGTGGAGCTAAGCTAACGGTATGCAATACAGATGCGCTAGCTAAGATATGGACGTAGTGCTCCGCTTCTTTCATGCATCCTAACACCCGCCCCTCCGCGCGCCTGGTCAACAACTGTCAGCACTAACGTGGAGCTAAGCTAACGGTATGCAATACAGATGTGCTAGCTAAGATATGGACATAAAGTGCTCCGCTTCTTTCATGCACCCTATCTCCCTTCCACGATGAACAATTGCCGGTGTAGAGCTAAGCTAGCACGCAACACAGGGGTCTCCCACCCTCCACCTCCTCCTCCTTCCCCGTCGACAAAAAGCCCTGAAGAGTTGAGCACCCTGCCAAGCCAAGTGATCTTGGGGAAACACTGCATGTGGCGTGATGAGTTGTTGTAGGCAACCAGAAAACCCGGAGTGGATTTTTAATGGTTTGACTATTCTCCTATTAATCAAGTGGAATGGTTTTGTTCACATAGCAATAGAAACAGCGCTGCGTGAAATAATGTTTCATGGTAAATGTGTGTGTGTGTGTGTGGGTGGGGGTGGGGGGTGTCCAGACGTATGCACTCCAACATTCTTCCCCTGAGAACAAACAATCAAATTGTCTCCCAAAACACTCTTTTATCCTGAACTGGTGAGATACAGGTGAACCGTATCTGTGACCTCTGAGCTCACAGAGGTAACAGCTCTGACCACTGCTCCACCATGTCATAAACATTGTTTTTTATCTTGCACACAAGTCTTTTTAGTATTATAAAAGAAGTCTGATTTGCCATTAAACATACATTTCCTTCCTGAAGTTCAAAAAAATATATTTTTATTATGAAAAAAGTGGCATACAACAAATACCACAGCAAATACAGTGAAGGCTGTTCTTTCTATACTTCATGTACCGAAGACTTTATTGTCCAACTTCTGCAAATTCAAAATCTGCTACCTGGACTTTTGGTGACTGACTCCAGACCTTTAGAGATAGCAAATGAATAAAACAAGGCTCCAGAAAGTTGCGTTGGTTTTTAGTAGATCATTGGAGCTCTTTCTTTTAGCAACATCAAAGGCAGGCGCAGCTCTTTGATGTGGCAGCATGCTGTTTAAGGTACAGACTGAATGGAGAGATGTCAAGCTGCAAGGTGCCTCTGTAGTTTATGCTGAGTGCTGCAGAGAGCTGCAGATGAAAGGAGCAAACAGAGTTTGATAATGAATGTCCAACAAGTAGGACCCATCACAGACAGCGCACACTCAGCGGGGTGCCTGCTCTAACCTTGAGCTCAGCACCCCAAACCTTGGGCAGACCAGTCTCCTTCAACTTGGCTATTGGTGCAAACAGAGGGCCTCTCAGATGTTAGCTTTAATCTTCCTGTCAGTTAAATGCTGATTGACACACACACGCCCATACACACATGGTCACGCACACATGCTCCCCTTCTCCGTGCCACTGTGAGAGAGATGTCATCCACTTCATCTGCTAAATACCTCCTTCTCTTTCTCAGAGCAGCCTTTTCTATTACTGTACAGTAGTTCTTTTTAATGTTTGAGTCAGTCGGTGACTTCAGTCTGGTTTTTTTTTTTGGAGCCTCTTACAGTCAATGTTCCCATTCATTTAAAATGAAGTCATCCTTTTTTATTTGTTACCTTCTTTGCTCAGGGGGAGTGCAAAATGACAGACTTTAACTATATAGCAACATTTTTACTTGACACCATGGATGAGTATGGGACACAGAGTGCCAGGGGTAGAAATAAAAATAGGCTTTTATTGTTTGGTAAACTGTACACAAATTCAGAGAGTCAGAGTCAGAGAATCTTTATTGTCATTTGCACCACGTGTGGTACATGTGATGAAACAAGATTATGTACACAGGGTCCCAGTTACATCCAACAATAAAATGTAAGAGAAGAACGGTAATAACATCTAAGATATGAACTAAGAAAAACATCAGCTAAGCAATAATATCATAGAAAAACATAACTCCAAACAGCAGCACGAACATGAGTCTGTATGAGCAGATGGGCAGGAATGAAAAACAGCAACATGAAACAGATCAGCAGCAACATGAGTGATATTTTGCAGTGATTATTCTGGTTATTTGTTCATGAGTCTAACAGCCTCAAGGTAGAAGCTGTTCCTCAGTCTAGTGGTTCTACACTTAATGCTCCTCAACCTCCGTCCTGAGGGGAGTGGGGCAAAAAGTGTGTGTGCTGGGTGAGTGGGGTCTTTCATGATGCAGGTGGCCCTCTTCCTGCATCTGGAGGTGTAGATGTCTGTGATGGTGGGGAGACTGACTCCAACAGACTTCTGTGCAGCCTTCACCACTCTCTGCAAAGCTTTTCTTTCTGCAGCTGTGCAGCCTCCATGCCACACGTTGATGCTGGAGCACAGGATGCTCTCCACTGCACACCTGTAGAAGGAGGTGAGGACTGAGCTTCTCAGACCAGCTCGTCTCAGCCGCCTGAGGAAGTAGAGTCTCTGATGACCTTTCTTGATCAGGCTGGTGGTGTTGTTGCTCCAGCTGAGGTTATCATTCATGTGTACACCCAAGTACTTGTAGCTGGAGACCACTTCCACTGCAGATCCTCTTATGTTCAGTGGGGTGTGGGTGTGTTTGTTCCTTCTGAAGTCCACAATCATCTCCTTTGTCTTCTTCACATTGATGTGAAGGTTATTCTCTTTGCACCAGCTCTCCAGGTGTTCCACCTCCTGCCTGTAGCTGGACTCATCATTGTTTGTGATGCATCCCACCACAGCTGTATCATCTGCAAACTTTACAATATGACAGCCTGGATGGGTAGCTGCACAATCATATGTGAGCAGAGTGAACAGAAGAGGGCTCAGCACACATCCTTGAGGAGAGCCAGTGCTGAGGGCAATGGTGGAGGAGGAGAAGTTGTGGATCCTCACTGACTGTGGTCTGTTTGTTAAGAAGTCTAGTACCCAGTTACAAATGGAGGGGCTTAGTCCTAGTGTGAGTAGTTTGTCCATCAGAGTCTGGGGGATCATGGTCGCCAAATAGCAAAAGTAAAACCAATCCTAGCAAGACCTGACTTGGAGAAATTAATTCACACTTTTATCACATCTCGTCTTGACTACTGTAATGTGCTGTATGTAGGCATCAGCCAGACCTCTCTCGCCCGTCTGCAGCTCGTGCAGAACTCTGCTGCTCGCCTGTTAACTCAGACCCGTAGATGCGAGCATATCACTCCCATCCTGGCGTCCCTTCACTGGCTCCCTGTGCACTACAGAATTCATTTTAAACTTTTGCTATTTGTTTTTAAATGCCTGAACAACCTTGCCCCACCATATCTGTCTGAGCTGCTTCAGCCCTACTGCCCTCCCCGATCTCTAAGATCAGCTGATCAGTTGCTGCTGACAGTGCCCAAAACTAGGCTGAAGTTCAGAGGTGACAGAGCGTTTTCTGTCGCTGCTCCCAGGTTGTGGAACAATTTGCCACTGAGTGTCAGACAGGCCTCCTCTCTTCCTGTTTTTAAATCCCTTTTAAAAACACACTTTTATACCTTGGCTTTTAACACGTGATCTTGTTCTTTTATGGCATTTTAACCCACCTGCAGTGAGACTGGTATATGTATTTTTATTTTTGTATGCTGCTTTTTTTTTTTTAAATCATTTTAGTTAGCTATCTTTTGTTTTACTGTACAACACTTTGGCTAACCCTGCGGTTTTTAAATGTGCTATATAAATAAAGCTGATTGATTGATTGATTGAAGGCAGATGTGAAGTCCACAAAGAGCATACGGACGTATGAGTCCTTCTGTTCCAGGTGGGTGAGAGCAGTGTGGACCACAGAGGAGATGGCATCCTCTGTTGATCGGTTCTCGCGACATGCATACTGATGAGGGTCTTCGTTGATGTTGATGGATGTTTTGATGTGGGTCATGACCAGTTTTTCAAAGCATTTCGCGACTATCGGGGTGAGGGCCACTGGCCGATAGTCATTCAGACCAGTCACTGTGGAGCTTTTTGGGACTGGGATGATGGTGGTGGTCTTCAGGCAGGTGGAAACTGTTTCCAGGGCAAGTGAGGTGTTGAAGATGTCGGCCAGCACATCACAGAGCTGATCAGCACATTCTTTCAGCACTTTCCCGGGTATGTTGTCCGGTCCGGTTGCTTTATGAGGGTTGATCCTTCTGAGACTACTCCTTACTTCTGCTGCAGTCACGCTGAGACGCTCTTCATCTGGTGCTGGGTGGTCTGTTTGGGTCTTCAAACCGTGCATAAAACTTGTTGAGGGCATCAGGCAGAGATGGGTCTTTGGGGCATTGTTCACTCCTTCCTTTATAATCTGTTATGCACTTAATGCCCCTCCACATGTTCCTTGGATCTTGTGAGGTGAACTGACCCTCGATCCTCTGTGCATATTTGGCCTTGGCCCTCTTGATGCCAGCAACCAGCTCTTTCCTTGTACACTCATATATTTAATTTCGTTAGAGAACAAGCAATAGATTATAGGTTGGGTTTGTTGGAGTTAAAATGTTGTATCAATAACTTTCTTAGAAAGCATTGGTAAACCACTGAAAAGTAGACTAGATATTATTCCCACTTAGAGAAGAATGAACAACATTGGTGTGTATGTGAACCTGCAGAAGGAAAATATCTACCGTATTTTCCGGTGTATAGGTCGCACCTTTTTATGGTTTTTTTCATGACCTGCGACCTATACTCAGGTGCGACCTATATATGGCTTGTTATCACTTTTGGTGAAACAAATTTTTAAATCCAGCTCATTTCACAATTACGTTCATTTATTAAGGAAAAGTTCAGCTCAGACATATATTTGCTATAATTTTTATCAAACAAATAATTGTTTTTAAGTGTTAATCTTCTTAAAAGCCTTGCTGTGCGCTCCTGTGGCAGACATTTGCAGCAGAGCTAAACGTAGGTGCGACCTATCTGGATTTTTCCAATCTATTGGTGATAATTGGACAATGCGACCTATACACAGGTGCGACCTATACACCAGAAAATACTGTACTTGGCGCAAACCCAGAAAAGTTTTCACCAGTTTTGATGTAACACTCCATGTGCAATGCTTGCAGTTGAGCCCGGTATCGGGATTACCAGATAAACAAGAATACATGTATGTCTTTTTGCACCCTCCTTTTCTGTGCACATATTCACCAAACACAGCATACACCACATCTTACAACCACATGTTTACTCAGCACATACATTTTATCAGTTTGGGTCACAATAGAATAATTTTAAAGCGACAATGGTTCATCTTTTCTTATCTGGCAACCCTGCCTGGTATGGAAACTACATCCGATCAATGTAAATGTGCTTTTCTTTCATGTTTATTTGCCCCAATAAAGATTGAAAAAACACTAAGAGGTCGTTCTCGTTTAAACAGGGCCTAAGGATGCTAAATTCAGGCTCAATAAAATTAGATACTAGGAGATTGGAAAGGCGTTGTTTGGTCTAATGATGGTGAAGATTCTCAGTCGTCCAGGACATGATAAATCAAAAAGGCGTTCAATTCAAGATCAACTGGACTTTATTTGTAACAGAAGACGTTTCGCTTCTCATCCGAGAAGCTTTATCAATTCAATGAACCAGACTGTGTGTGCGTGTGGATTTATAACAGGAGTCACGCACCATCATATGTAAATTGCAAGCTGAGGTAACACATACATGTAAATTGACAGATCACACCTTAACAGTAGGGAGTTCCCTTGAAGTCTCTGACAGAAGACACAACAACTGTATGTAAATTGACAAAAAACACCTCACAGCCCAACAACAGAGGTTTCTCAACAAACTTTGCTAGTCTAATTCACAGACAAGACATCTCTGCTCCCATCCGGTGTAAAACGTTTGTGAATCAGCCCCAAAACTGAGTTATAAGTCTTGGAAAGTTGAAATCTCAGACCTCCTCCTCTGGGCTGTGAGGTGATTTTTGTCAATTTACATACAGTGTTGTGTCTTCTGTCAGAGACTTCAAGGGAACTCCCTACTGTTAAGGTGTGATCTGTCAATTTACATGTATGTGTTACCTCAGCTTGCAATTTACATATGATGGTGCGTGACTCCTGTTATAAATCCACACACATACACAGTCTGGTTCATTGAATTGATAAAGCTTCTCGGATGAGAAGCGAAACGTCTTCTGTTACAAATAAAGTCCAGTTGATCTTGAATTGAACGCCTTTTTGATTTGGTCTAATGAGATCAAGGATTTGATCAGGTGTACCAAGTGGCCAGTGACTGCAGTGTATATTCACATTGCAAGTTATAATAAATCAAAACTATTCAAACCATGTAACGTCTAAAAAAATCAAGTCTGCAACTGTGATTAATAATCATCTTTTATTGCTCAAAGTCAGATGTGCCACTATTTATCAGTTATTTGTTATTTCGTTCTGTTTTCAGGAAGTTATTAGTTTAAACGTTAGTAAGTTTTATATATCATCTGTGCTTTTTTCTTAGTATACAGTATAGAACAAATTCTCAAAAGTCAAACTGTGATAATAATCTTTACAGAGAAGTTAAGAAAGATCAAATAGAATTTCTTCATATGGTCAGTGTCAGTGTTTCTGTATGCAGTACATACCACCCTGCCTTGAAACAACATGATGAAAGCATTTGATGTTTGATCATTTTTGTTGATTTCATACATGTGCTTCAAATGTGTTTATGCTGTTACTGTGGAAATTGCTTCCTCCAGTTTGCTTGGCTGCAACAGAAAAAAAATAAAATAAACGGTTGTAAATTGATTGTGTTTTTCCATGTGCCTCTTTGTGGAGCTACCGACTTTGCCATAAATAGAGCAGCAGTATTCCCGATACAAAAATCAAAGAATAAACTCTTACCTCATTTATCTAATCAAACAATGTAGTCCAACAAATTTCAGTCAGGTCATCTGGATATTTTTTGTTGTTGTTGACATGTTTCGTCCTTCATCCAAAGGACTTCATCAGTCCAAAGAACTACAACAAACTCAGTCCCACAAACAACACACCCACATAGTGGACCAACCAGTTTGATGGTGATAAGATGGTTTTTGGGGCCCACCCTCTCCCCCGTCGACTCCTCTGAGGCAGCCAAAGTGGTTCAAAACATCAAAGTTCATCTTATCACCAGCAAACTGGTTAGTCCAGGTGGGTGTGCTGCTTGTGGGACTCTGTTGTTGTTGTGGCTCCTCAGATTGATGAAGTCCTTTGGATGAAGGACAAAACGTCTCAACCAAAAAAGAAGAAGAAAAGAAACCGCCCAGATGATCTGACTGAACTTTGTTGGATTTTCTACCTGGATTATTAAGCATGAATGTTGATCAAACAATGTAATTTACATATTGCTGGGAGTGTTAGTAATGTAATCAGCATATATGTATTATACTGTAGTTGTGTACCTGATCCAATATTGAAATCGGGTACAGCTGAGCTTTGTACACATTTCATTCTTCTACCACTGGATAGAATTTGGCACTGTTCTGAACTGATAAAGACTTAAAACTGTCAGGATGGATTACGTTTATGTGGCGAATGGCCCAATTTTTATAGAGCCATAAGCAGTGGTGAAGTGACTCCACAGGAAGCAACACTTACTTTCATAAAAAAAAAAAACACAGTAAATCTTTTGTTTTTAATAAACAGTACATTTTTGACTTTTTTGTGAATAGTTGAACAATCTCTCACATCACACATTTTTGCAAAGCTGTTTTACTACAGTCATTTGACAGATCTGAAACCTGCTCATTAGTCACATATTCCTGAACGTTTCCTGGTATACAGAACTTTGGTGTAACAGAAAACGAATACTTGAGCATTTCTTTGGAACAACATTTTTTATTTTTGTTTTTGACAGTTTGTGCATTTTCTTTCTTTTCACCCACATTTCTTTAGACCTCCTTCTGTCATTCAGATGCTAGAACTCCACCTTGAAGGTTTGTGTAGGATGCCTGACAGAAAGTACTCTGTATTACACTCCCAGAGGTGGAGTCGCCTGTTTCTTAGACAAGAGGAAGAAAAGAAAACTCCTCTTTGTAGGATTGTCTTTGATTACCCCTGTCCATGTGTGTTTGAGGATTCCCCCCCACAGAAATGAAGATGCAGTGAAGGCATATAATAATCTGTTCACAAACTCAGGAGGGAGCTGGAAGTCCAAAAAGTTATTCTTGTTGTTTTGTGCTGATGTAAAACAATGCATGATCACATTATGAGCCGGAGACTGGTCTGTGTGCGCAGGCTGCAGGTTCACTGCTGTGCTCCTTCCATTCAAACACTGCCGAGTTATTATCATACTGATGATTTTATCATTGCTTGTGACAAATATTCACAATTATAATAATAATAATAATAATAATTAATTCAATTTATAACGCACTTTTCATTACTGAAAATCTCAAAGTGCTACACATATATTGAATGCTACACACATTCATAAACCGGTGGCGGCAGACTACCATGCAAGGTGCTTTCCAGTCCTACCGGGAGCAACTCAGGGTTAAGTGTCTTGCCCAAGGACACAACGACACATGGTGCGGGTCCCGGGAGTCGAACCGCCAACTTTCCGATTGGGAGACGACTGCCATTACCACTACACCACGACCATGGTGCTTTATTTGAACAACTTCTATTTAAACTGCTGTAGCTTACAAAGATACAAAAAGATGGTGGCTGGAGTGACAGGACAAAAACAGATACCATACTATACCATACCATTTTATTTATAAAGCACTTTAAACAGGAACAAGTCCAAACCTGATACAGATGATACATAAAGGCAGCGGATTTCTTAAAGCAGGGGTCTGCAACATGTGGCTCTGGGGCCACATGTGGCTCTATGAAGCTTTGACCAAAACGTACAGGAATTTTAATTATTTTGGTTTTTATAACCACACAAAAAAAAAGGCTCACTTTGGCTTTTATCTATTTTTTTTTTCAATTTTCTGTAAATGTTTGAGTGACACTTTTTTTGTTGTTGTTGCTTTATTACTTCGAAGCGCAATATTTAAATATTCCTCCCATAAAAGGCCACAAACCTGCAGAGGTCAGACTTTTCATTTTAATCTAAAGGTAGAAACTAGAAAGTTTTACTTCTTTACATCATAGTTTTTTTTTTGTTCCAGTATGTAAAAAAAAAAGAAGAAGAAAAAAAAAAAAGTTAAAATTCATTATTGATTAAAATGTCCCCTCCACTGGTCAGAAAAGCTCCCTCACTGAAAAAAGTGTGATTGGGGTTAAGTAGTATCTAATAGGCCACTGATAGTAACTGTTACTCAGTAAAAATGCATATGCATGGTTTTAATTCAGTGTAAGCAAAATTCAACATTTTTGAGATGTTAAGTAATTTAAATTTACTTATATTTTTTTACGGTAAAATAAGCAACGATATCTTTAGCATATTTTAATAGAAAAATATGAAGATTTTTAAATCTAATAGATTTTACTAATTAAAGCACTTTGATTTTAATTACTCTACACTTCCGCCATCTTGGCTGCACATTCTGCCATGTGCACACACATGCTTCAGAAGTGGACTGGACCATCCATTTTGTCAGAGGTAAGACAATCTTTGGAATGTACAATAAAATTTTGAACAACAGTGTATAGTATTTTTGAGAAAAAAGCTCTAAACAATGTTTTAAGTCAAAACTAGATAATAATGAGCACTGTAATGTGTATTTTAAGCAAAATGGCATGAAGTAGAGGCTCACTTTGTAAAGCTTTACAGTTGTTCCTTTACTTCGGCAGATCAAGAACGTGTTGCACTGTAAGTAAACTGTTAATATGCGCTTATTTTAGCTGATGGAAAGCGGGTTAATATATATATCAGTCTATTTGCTGATTTTTAGTAACATTATGTGACAGTGAAATGGTCAGTCAATTAAATATTCAGTCCTGAGCATTTTTTTTGTACATTTAGAATTGTTGTAGGAGCTGTGTATCGTAACTGGTAACAAGAGCTGGCTGTTTGCGGCGTAAATAAAGTTTATTTCTGGCTGCAGTAGACGCCATGAGTCTGCTAACTAGCGTGCTAGCTAGCGAGCACGCAGTCTCCCTTGGGATTAATAATAAAGAATCAAATAGAGAGAGGCTCTGAAAACATTAATCTGATTATTGAAAATTCAAGGAAAAAGTTGATACAGGGGCTAAGTTTTTATTTAACGATTATTTCGATAGGATTTTACAGCATTTCACTGACGCTTTTCCTGTTCGGCTTGAAGCGCCCGGACAGAAAAAGCTGTGACACAAATACGTAATAAAGAATCAAATAGAGAGAGGCTCTGAAAACATTAATCTGATTATTGAAAATTCAAGGAATAAGTTGATACAGGGGCTAAGTTTTTATTTAACGATTATTTCGATAGGATTTTACAGCCTTTCACTGACGCTTTTCCTGTTCGGCTTGAAGCGCCCGGACAGAAAAAGCTGTGACACAAATACGTAAGTGCGTGGTGACGTAGATCTCGCAGCTTCCAGCAGGCGGTAGCAGGCTAGGCTAACCTTCGACGAGCGTAGTTTTCACTTCAAACGAGTGCCCATGTCCGTCAGAATGTGATTGAACAAAGTTTCACACGCGAAGAGAAAGCGATGACATCACTGATTAGAGAGGAAAGACTAATTCGTCAGTGTGGAAGTGTTTTGGCTTTCTAAGGTCTGTTAAAACTACAGGTTTCTGCTGCAGTGAGGTCCTACTTGGTCTCTTTATGCTTCAAAACATGACACACAGTCGTTCTAACTAGCGGTGGGAACATCTAACTGCTTTCATCTGAGGTTTCCACTTGATAGAATATGATGAGAGTCAGAAGATGAAGCACAAAAAATTTGAGCCAACGTGTCCCTGAAACTATGTAAACAATATAACTAGGGTGGGTGAGTAATCTTCAAACAAATGAACAATTCTGCAAGTTTTTTATCATGCAGCTGCAAGTTAATATATGTCTACCTCATCTGATGACCTTATTCAGACAGAAGTCATTTTAAAACTTCACAATGAGCAGGTGAAAAATATTGAACATTGTAACAGATTAAACCTTTGTTACATTGCACAGGTCCTGTGATTCTGTTGAACTGATGAGGTCATTGTTGGAGTGTTTACAGTAGTTTGTCTGATCATATTAAATGTGTGAAATTGTATTAGTGGATATGTTGTGATTGAACTGTTTCACAGTTAGCTTTAATCCATAAACCTAAGTGAAGATGTACCTCTTTTTTGATCTTACTAGATTTCCATGACACAGCTGTTCTGCACGAAGATGCCTGGATTATTCAGACCCTGCACAGTGAGTGTCATGAAATAATTAACATTACATCTGTGTATTGGGTGAACAGCTCATCAAACATCAAACAAACAAAGATTTCTATTATTGTTAGTATAGTTTATTTATTGTAAAAAATGTTGTTTATTTAGATTAAATATTAAATTAAGATTATATTACACATTAAACTGTATTCTGAATTTGACAGTAATTTATCAAGCGTTCGTCTTTGCTCAGGCTGGGCGCGTGCCCAAGAGTATAGCAGATCAGGGAGCTCCACTTCAGCTGCCTTTCTGGACTCACCTGCCTGCCCCTCCTCATTCACCTGTACCAGCATCACCAAGCACCTTCTGCATCACCTGCTCCTCCATAAAGGTAACAACATTTTCCAAAAAAGCTAAGTCTGGTCCTCTGGACATTCAAAAAACAAAACAAAGCAAAAAAAAAAACTGTAGAAACGTTTCGTCTTTCGTCCGAAAGACTTCCTCAGTCTGAGAAGCTGTGTTCAGCTCAGTCTTATAAATAGCCCCTTCCCACAGTGGATCAACCGGTTGGCTGATGACAGCCGAAACCAGCTGCTCACATGATCAAGGAGGACCATCAGCCTGATGATGGATCGTTAACACCCTGATGGTTGTTTGCTATTCACAGAGGGCTGAGTGATACTAGCAATAACAGCATTGTAAGAGGGGGACAGTTGAACCCGGAGGCCTCCACCTCTGTTTAATGATGGACGGTTTCTTTTCACAAAGATGGCCTCCTTTACTCCTCTCTCAAACCATCGCAGTGTTTCCCCTACCATTATATAGGCGGGGCGCCCCGCCCCCTCAACAGAACCGAGCGCCCCGCCTACCCAACGCTCCAAACACCTGTCGGCACTGACGTAATGCTAAACTAGCAGCTCGCACTGCAGGTGCACTAGCTGAAATAAAACATAAAAGCAGCCTCATGCTGAACACTCAGCTGTGTCAGCTGAGTGTTCAAACCCACCCACCACACACACACGCGCACGGCTCACGTTTCTCATCCCCACGGATGGGGAAAAAAAAAAAACGAACACGTGGCTCCTCTGCTCGGCTCCTACTGCGCGCGGCTCCACACACACACACACACACAGCTCTCACCTTCTCCACCGGAAAATAAATAAATAAAACTGAGCGCGGCTGAAATGTTTGTCTCTCCTCTGCTCTTAAAACTGCGCACTTTCGGCTTTGTCTCTATCTGCCAATATATCGTGACAGAAACAAGCGACCAGCCCCATGAAATCAAGCCCAAAACAAGCCCAACAGGCAACCCACCCCATTGTGTAAAACAGGGTCCGTTTTTAAACAGTATAAACATACAGTTATTATGACATTACATATAAAGAGCAAAATTATGCTAAAGACTTTGAAGAACATATCCACTCTAAAAAATACAAATACATTTGGCATATTTATACAAATTATTCCCATTGAGCCTCTGGGACTCATTTACCAGAGAGACCTGAATTTTAAACTAAGAGTGATGACAACAGTGGACAACGACAACAACAGTCAATCATAAAGGATGCATACAAATTAAAAAATAAAATAAATATTAAACAGCAAACTCATAGTAAGCTAAGTCAACAAAGAACTTTCTTTAATCTCTATCCTGAATCATGCTTTAAGTGTGTGCTCTTTCTCCCATTCTTTATTATTTTTTTCCCATATTTCCTCCACTTATTGGAGCTCATTTTAACGTGGTCTTGTCACTCTAGACCAGGGGTCTGCAACCTGCGGCTCAGGAGCCACATGCAGCTTTTTGGTCCCTCTGCAGCGGTTCTTTTAAGCTTTGACCAAAACTGACATAAAACTGAATTTTATTGGTTCTTATAACAACTGGAAGGGTTAGTTTTAGAAGTTTTCCTACATTACAAGGAGTAAAACATACTTTCACTTTATGCTTTATTTCTTTTAAGTAGGATACCTAATTTTTCTACAGTTAAAAAAATAAATCACATAGGCCTGCATAGTTTATCGTTTTAGTTTTTAGAAACTGGGCAAAACTATATTAATTTTTCCTTCTTTACAAGAATCTTGTCTTTTATTTTATCTTAAAATGTAAAAATATCAGTAAATGTTAAAAATTATTAGAAATGTTAAGTTTTATAAAGTCACTCCTGCTGGCCAGAAAAACGTCCTCCAACAAACTAAAAGTGGTCCGTGGGCCACCAGTTGAAAATCCCAGTTGCAGCAGGTGTTGTGGCTCCGGTCACGTTTAATTTAGTGAACAAAGGAGCAGAAATGGCTCTTTGGATCGAAAAGGTTGCAGACCCCTGCTCTAGACAAATAATAAAGAACAAATAATAACAAGCCCAATTAAGCGAATTTACTTTCAAAACAAGCCCAAGAAACTGCAACAACGTCTGCGCAGCTCAGGACGTGTCTCTGTCCGTCACCCCCCACCCACCCCCCCACCCCGCCATGGCAAGTTATGTAGGGGAAACACTGCATCGTTCCTCTCTATCAAGGATGTGAACATCTTCATCCCTGAAAGAGTGACCGCTGGCCTGGAGATGAGTGTAGACTGCAGAGTCCTGACCTGATGATGTTGATCTTCTGTGCTGGGCCATCCTTTTGGCCAGTGGCTGTTTAGTTTCCCTGATGTAAGACTGATCACAGCCCTCCTGACACTGAACAACATACACAATATTACTCTGTTTGTGCTGGGGGACTGGATCTTTGGGATGAACCAGTCTTTGCCGTAATGTATTTTGTTGTTTAAAAGCCACTGCGACGTTGTGTTTAGAAAATAAACGTCTCAATGTCTCTGAAACTCCCGCAACATCTGGAATGACCACTGGTCTGGGTCTGGGTTCCTTCTTTTCACCTGATGGCTGGCTGGAGTCCTGTTTGGGTTTCTTCTCTGCTTTCAGGAAGGCCCAGTTAGGATATCCACATTTCTCTAGAGCCTGTTTTGTGTGTGATTTCTCCTTCTGTCTGGCTCCTGAGTTAGTGGGGACGCTGTCTGCTCTGTGATACTGTTCTGATGACTCCTAACTTGTGTCCAAGAAAGCCAACCTGCCATTTTTTACTACATCTTCTCGTGTGAACTTGATATATTTATCCACAGAGTTGATGTGATCAGTGAAATGTTGGACTTCCTGAGATTTAACGTAGATGAAACGTTTCTAAATTTTTTTTTGCTTTGTTTTGTTTTGTTTTTTGAATGTCCAGAGGACCAGACTTAGCTTTTTTGGATTTTTCTACCTGGATTATTGAGCATGCATTAGGGTAACAACATTTTCTTTTCTTTTTATTTCTTTTTTATATAATTCAGCTGCCTCTCCTGACTCACCTGTCT
>JBBPBX010032374.1:13477-33922 GCA_038048925.1 Garcialebias charrua | reverse complement strand
TGCTCTGATCGCTCCAGACACAGACGGCTGAGTAATCTGTTCGTGACTCACGCACACCCACCTCCTGATCCCTGACTGCTCTGAACAAGTTCGACATGTCTCCCAGGACGCTTCGCTCCTCGTTTATAGGAAAAAGTGCAGAAACGACAAACATTTGTTTGTGTTACTTTCATTTTTTTTCCCCTCCTAGTTCTACATGCACATGTAAAATTTTTACGACTAACCACTAAAAAGAAGTTTGAACAAGTCTATAAAATTTTTCCTGTTTATGTTTTTTTTAGCCAATTACTTCTGTATACTTTGTGGTATTTTAACCATTTATATAGCAAAATGTTCTGCTTGACCAGGAATACTGTTTTAGTTTTAGTAACTTGTGTATTTTTGGATATTATTCATATGCACACACAAACTGCCTATAAATTATACTTAAGTTCCTTTAAAAACACTCAGAAATCTACTTCTGCATATTTACTCTATTATCATCATCTTAATAAACTACTTTTATTTTAGTTACTGTTTTGCTCATTTAAGCTTTTGGCTACGGTTCAGCTTATTTTAGCGTGCATCTAGTCTAGAGTGTTGCTACATGCAGCTTTTTGCCACAGTTTAGCCAAATTTAGCTTTAGGTTCCTGTTGCATCACGTAGCTCCTGGCTACCTTGGTTTTGCTCTTTTAGGAGTGTCAGTTTATTTGATAATTGTAGCTTTTATCTACATTTGAGCCTTTTTTAGCAACAACAGTGTTGCTACATATAGCTTTTGGCTACGGTTGTGCTAAATTTTGTTTTAGACTCTACACTGTAAAAAAAAATCTGTAAAAAACACAGGTAAATGTACTGTGGAAGTGTGAAGGAATTTTCCGTTATCATTTTTTACAGGGGTTTCTCCTTTATTATTTTTCGCGCAAAGCACCCTGGGAACAAGAACATTTGAGAAGTGCGAAAGAGGACTCCATTTACCTGGCACCCTAGATTAACAGAAATTTATGTAAATTATACATTAAAAAAACTGTTAAATTATGGGAAAAATCTGTTTTAGGGTTTACGGAAATATCTGTAAAAAAACTGAGAATGTACTGGCAGAAAATTGCCAGGACATTTTCCGGTTTTTTACGGATTTTTTTTTTTACTGTGATAGTTTTACAAGATTTAGCACTTGGCTCCAATCATGCCAGTTTTAGCTTTTAGCTGTGGTTTGGTTGTTTTAGCTTTTATCTAGGATTCAGTTTTACTAGATGTAGCTTTTGGCTACAGTTTTGCTCATTTTAGCTTTAGACTTCAGTTTTGCAATATGTAGCTCTTGTTTAAAGGTGCAGTCTGCAGTTTCTGTAGTGCAGTCTAAGTTGTCTAAAAATATATTTTTAACATATTTCTTCACTCTGTCACTATCTCCTGACAGACTGATGTTAGACAAAGTAATCTCTGAAAAAAACTATAGTCCCCTTGCTTCTCCAGGTGGTAAATAAGCATTTCTAAAAAGCCACAGTGACCCGCCGTTAACCAGCCAATAAAAACAGAGCTTCTCACTTCTCACGCTCCTAACCCACGCCCCCCCCCGTCCCAGCCTGCAGCGGCCGCGCACGTTCTCGTTCAAATAATTGCAAAGCGATGCAAAACTGTTTTGTATGTGACACAAATGTATTAAATTCCCCTTCTTCATCCCTGATCTGGACTTTTCTTTTGTTTTTTTGCCAAAAGTCAAGTGATCGCTTCCTCCTCCACTGACTCCATGACTGAAATGAGGAAATGGATGAATTTGTCACGAGCGAATTAAACTCGGGTTCAACGTGGCTGCGCGAGGCTCAGCAGATTTCATGGTGTTCTGGTGTGCTGGACCAGCGCTCCATGTTTTTATTTTATTTTTTAGAACGTTTTATTAACATATAATCACAGAACTTCACAGCGGCTGCCACAGGACATGTAGTGGAGGCGGAGCATTCAGAGGCTGCAGCGAGAGCAAGGGGGAGCAGATATGGCTCTGAGTGGGGAGGGATCAGAATGCTTTCACTATTGAACATTTTTCTAAGTGCTGCATTCTACAAAAACTGCAGAGTGCACCTTTAATGTTTTGCTAGTTTTAACTTTTAGCTATGGTATTTTATTTTAGCTTTTGTCTAGAATACTATTTTGTTACATGTACATAAGATACATACGATTTTGCTAGTTTTTAGCTGATGCTTTGATCATTGTAGCTTTTAGCTATATTTTAGCATTTTTTTTTAGCAACATCAGTTTAATGTTTTGCTAATTAGACTCCAATTTTGAAACGTAGCTTTTCGCTACAGTTTTGCTCATTTTAACTTTAGTCTCCAGTTTTACAAAATGTAATGAAGTTCTTGACTCAGATTATGCAAATTTTTGCTTTTATCTGTGCAGTAGTTTGGTTAGTTTAGCTTTTATCTAGGGTTCAGTTTTACTAGATGTAGCTTTTGGCTACAGTTTTGCTCATTTTAGCATTAAACTCCATTTTGCACTCTTGGTTAATGGTTTGCTGGTTTTAACTTTTAGCTATGATTTAGTTTATTTTAGCTTTTGGCTAGACTACTATTTTGCTACATATTCATAAGATACATAATATTTTGCACATTTTTTTTGTTAGTTGTTGCTTTGATCATTATCGTTTTTAGCTACATTTTAGCCTTTCTAGCAACATCAGTTTTGATCCATATAGCTTTTGGCTACAATTTGGGGAATTTTAGCTTTAGACTCCAGTTTTACAAGATGTAGCTCTTGGCCTAGATTATGCTATTTTTAGCTTTTAGCTATGGTTTGGTTATTTTTAGATTTTAACTAGGGTTCAGTTTTGTTAAATGTAGCTTTTGGCCACAGTTTTGCTCATTTTTGCATTAGGCTACAATTCTGAAACATAGCTTTTGGCCACAGTTTTGCTAATTTTAGCATTAGGCTACAATTTCGAAACATAGCTTTTGGCTACAGTTTTGCAACAAGGTTAATGTTTTGCTGGTTTTAGCTTTTAGCTATGGTTTTGTTTATTTTAGTTTTTGTCTAGGCTACCATTTATTTATTTATACTACATAAGATTTAGCTAATTTTACTTTTTAGATATTGTTGTGATGTTAGCATTTTGTTAAGAATTTTGCTAATTTAAGATTTTTACAGTTCCAGTTTTGCTCATTTTTGCTTAAAATTTTTAGTTTCAGCTTCAACTAGTTTCAGCGAAGTCATCCAGTGCTCCGGTGATCAAGCTGCTGTTTCACCGTTTCTTTAGCTGTAAAGTTAATGTTTGACTTTTCACGACACTGTGGTGCTGAAACGGGCCTGTAACAGAGTTCTCACCAAGCTGCGTTCTCAGATATAAAACTTTTTATTGTCCGTGTCGGCTGCGGCGGAGCAAAGCCTGCCCAGCATTCGGTGCCACATCTTATACACGTGCACGCCTTAATGTGACATAGTTATTTTACAAAACAGGTTAAGCACACGAGAGCGTCAGGATCCCTTGATGCTCATAAAATACTGCGGCGTTCAGAATAAAGCGGAAATAAAATTAAGGAGGTACATTTTCATCTCGTCTCTCCACAGAAGAGCAACACGGAGCCAGAGCTGCTTCAAAAATAAATCAATCTCTAACAATGTTTTTGATGTCCTATATTTAAATTTGTACGGTTACTTACATTACTCCTACTTCCCCGCTCTTGGAACTAATCCGATTGATATGGAAATGGGGCGCTGCGTTTTCCGACAGCGCTGCAGAGACAGAACTGAACTCCGAGGTTCAGTCCTGCGAATCAGAACAGCTTCGAGGTGCGGGTTATTAAGGACGACACAAACCACCCAAAGCTCTACAACGAGCCGCTGCTTCATGCCGGACGTTTTAAAGGTTAATCAGGAACAAATTAGAACATACCAGAACTGTCAGGTTTTCAAACACAAGCTTATTTGCAGTACTAGATTAGCTTAATGCTTTTTCAAAGTGTTAAATCAGCTGCAATTTAAATGTTAGGGCTCCGTAGAAGCAGAACCTGAAGGCCGTTCAACTATTATTGAAAATAAAATGGAAATATTGCAGAATTTTAAGAAGTTGCTACATTTATCTTCTCTTTTTTTTTTCTACTAAAAAGCAAGACTTGGGCCAATATTCACAAAATATTCATTAAATCCATCCACAATTTCACTCTGGTCATACATTTCATTTACGTCCTTTACAAAATAGGAGTACATGTTCTTGTTTTCTGATTTTTCAAGACACTATTTATTATTCTCCACGTGTCTTTCATATTTCCATTACTTTTATCTAATAACTTACTATAATACTCCTTCTTGTGTTTTTTTTTTTTTTCATGTAGATGGCCTCCCTTCTAACCTTACAGTCATCCTCTTTTCATCATTTTTTGATAGAAAGAAAGGAAAGACAGAAAGTAAGACTACAAAACAAATATCCACAAAAAGAGCACAAGGCAAACACACCCAACTGCCGTCTGCAATCCTGCAAAGTACATGACAGAACACAGCAACAAAACACATATGCATAAAAGACACATAACATTCATGACTTTGCACTAGATTACAATAAATATATATACAGGACTAGATTAGCTGAATGCTTTTTTAAAGTGTTAAATTAGCTGCAATTTAAATGTTAGGGCTCCGTAGAAGCAGAACCTGGCTGTTCAACTATTATTGAAAATAAAATGGAAATATTGCAGGTTTTTAAGAAGTTGCTACATTTATCTTCTCTGAATGCAACCCCACGTTCAAACTGTGTGTCCACGCTTCCTGTTCTCTACCCCACAAGTCCATTTCTACAAACTCCCCCCATTTCTTATCTTCAAGAAGATTTAAAGTCGTCACTCACTTACCGGCTCTCTTCTACGGCGACCGTTGTCTGTCGTTGGAGTTGAAAATTGGGGAATGGGCTGGAAATTGAAACCATCGAGGACGCCGTCCTGTAAAAAAGAAGGAGGAAATCAAAGTTAAACGGGACCGTGCACGCCAGGAAAATGTTTAACCAAAGGGCAGAACGGAAGCAGGAGATAAAGAGAGAGAAAAATATTTGGCTTGTTGTGTACCAACACTTAAAAGTATTTAAGATACACAAGCCTTTTGTGAGATTTTATACATTTGATGATGTGTAAGGTGAAGAATGTGAGCGTCTGAACTGGTGTACTCTTCTTTTAATGCCACTCAGGAATGTGGACATATATTACCGAGCGTGAGCATGTGCAGGTGTGTGTACAGATGATGATGATGATGATGATGGGCCTCGTAAAGGCTCATCCCATAACGCAACGTCTAAAGGAAACGTTTGAAGTGGTGAGCCTCAAACAATTAATCTTGTGCCCGTGATTGTGCCGAGCGCTGGATGATGCAGAACTCACATGACAAGTTGAAAGCAAAAAATCCTGCCGCGCCCGGAGCGCCGCTGGTCGGCCGACTGACAGCAAGATGCTTTGTTTTTTTTTTAAAAGACGACATCGGAGCATTCACAAAAAAATTAAAATAGAGGAATTGCATTTCATGCAAAAATGCAGTGTGAATGCTTATTGCTGAAAAACGGCTGAAATTAAAGGTGCACTATGTAACTTTGTAGAGCTGTCTGTAACTTTTCCAACAATATATTTTTAACATATTTCTTCACTCTGTCACTATCTACTGACAGACTGATGTTAGACAAAGTAATCTCTGAAAAAAACTATAGTCCCCTTGCTTCTCTATCAGCATTTATAAAAACACTAAAAACACAGAGTGACCCGGACAATGACCAGCCAATAAAAACAGAGTTGTTTGTCACGCCCCAACCCACGCCCCCGCCTGTCCCAGCCCCAGCGCCGCGGCTCGTTCTCATTCAAAGGATTGCAAAGCGATGCAGGACTGATTTGTATGTGACACAAATGTATTAAATATCCCTTCTTCATCCCAGAGCTGGACTTTTATTTTGTTTTTTTGCCAAAAGTCAAGTGATCGCTTCATCCTTCACTGACAGGAATGAGGAAATGGATTTGTCACGAGCGGAAAAAAAACTCATGTCCAAAGTGGCTGGTGAAGCTCTGCTGATTTCAGGGTGTTTTTGTGTTGTTGGACCAGTGATTCATGGTTTTATTATATTTTTTAGAACGTTTTATTAACATATAATCACAGAACTTCGCAGCGCAGAGACAGGACATGTAGTGGGGGCGGAGCATTCCAGACCTGCACTGACAGAAACGAGGAAGTCACGAGCGAATTAAATCATGTCCAACGTGGCTTCGTGAAGCTCTGCTGATTTCTGCTGGTTTTTGTGTTGTTGGACCAGTGCTTCATGGTTTTATTATATTTTTTAGAACGTTTTATTAACATATAATCACAGAATATTGAAGCGGCCCCGAGCGGACATTCAGCAGGAGGCGGAGCTGCAGAACTCAAGTTCAACAGAGAACGGACTGTGGCTCCCCTTCAGAGTCATATATAATAATAATAATAATGTCACATTTTTGTCATCTGTGTATGTTTCCATACAAGACGAAATTTGACTCTGCATTTAACCCAATCACCACCAGGTGGGGCAGTGGGCAGCTATAGAAAGCGCGCCGGGGAGATGGCTCTGAGGGGGAGGGAGCAGAATGCTTTTACCTGCTGAAAATTGTTCTAAGTCCCAGCGTTCTCCAGAAATTACGTAGTGAACCTTTAACTAAAAAAGCTGCAATGTAGCTGAAATAGAAAAACTAGAATAAGTCAAGGAAATAACGCAGAAAGAACACAGATTTGCTGAATTGGGTTTAAATAAGCAAAAATGAGCACAAAAATTAAGAAAAACGCTAACAAAAGCTGAAATTAGCAAAAAAAAATGGCTGAAAAGTAATAATAATAATAATAATGTCCTTTTTTGTCATCTGTGTATGTTTCCCATACACAGACGAAATTCGTCTCTGCATTTAACCCAAAAAGTAGCTGAAAAGGCAGAAACAAGCTTAAAAAAGAAAGGAGCTGAAATGAGCTAAAAATGGGAAATTAGCTGAACAAGCTCAAATTAGCATAAAGCAAATAAATGGTAGTGTAAATAGCAGAAAAAGCTGAAAACTAGCAGAACAAAGCTAAAAGGAGCATAACAAGCTGAAATTAGCATAAAGAAGGTAATTGTAAAGGTAAAAGAAGCTGAAATATTGGAAAAATTTAGGCTGAAAGTAGCAGAAATTACAACCAAAAACTTGAATGTATCTGAAAACGGCTGAAGTTAGCTAAAATGTTTGAAAAAGGTCAATGAAAAGGGCGAATAAGCTTAAAATAGCAGAAAAAAGCAGAAAGAACGTTGGTTGAATGAAGCAGAAATTTGCATAAAAGGTGGAAACAATCTGAAAAAAGCTTTAATTAGCACACTAAAAATAGCTGAAAAGTAGCTAAAAGGCAGAAAGAAGCTGGAAATACAAAAAGGAAGTGAAGATAGTATATTTCTGCTGAATTAGGCTGAAAAAAGTTGAAATGAGTGCAAAAAATGTGGAATTAGCTGGAAAACCTAAAATTAGCATAAAGCAGCAAAAATAGAAGCTGAAATAAAACCTAAAACTTGCAGAAATCAGCTGAAAGGAGCAAGCTGAAATTAGCGGAAAGACATTAGAAGCACAAAAATGTTGTAGTTTGCAGAAAAAATCTGTAAGGAGCACAAAAGAGCTGAAAAACAGCTGAAAATAGCTGAAAATAGTTGAATTTTTTTAGATTTGGACGAGATAGAAAAGAAGTTGAAGCAGAACAAAATGTGAAAGGAGCAGTAAAATGTTTTAAACAGATCTAAAGATCTGAAGGATGGAAAATGAGCTCAATTCATTTTCTATGAGGGGAAATAAATGGTAGAAAAGGCTAAATATTTCAAAAAGCTAAAGTTGCACAAACACCAAAGGTTGTAGCACTCTTCTCCTGAAAGAGCTGAACATTTTGATTTGTGATTTGTTGAAATAGCTTAAAACTGCGGGACGAAAATCATGCCGTAAAATGTACGGGAAAAAAATGGATCAAAGTGTGAATGCTTCATAAACATTCACATTATTGAGAGAAAAGTTGTTAGGTCCATGTAAAAGGGGGAGGAGCTAATGATGATCAAAGTCAACCAATGATGAAGCAAGTGACACACAAAGAGCTTTACACCAGATTAAAAACGGAAAACATTAAAGAGAAGCACCAAACAAGTAGCACAGATAAGTAGTAAAAGTTTTGACCACTGGGTACACGTTATAGCAATCATAAAAATATGGATTTAAAGTGTTTTTAAATATTTGTATTACCAACACACTAAATAAGAGAGAAAATTAAATAAGTTAAAGTTTCAATAAATTTGAATGAGGAAAAGTGCCAAACAGAATAAATTGCATTTATTATAATTCAATTTAAAGTCAAACAAATATGTAAATAAGGACTAATATAAATGTGTTAAATTTAAGAATACATTAATTAACTTGAGTCTTGCGTTTACTTTTAGAAACATGAACTCTCTCAGCTGATCTCGGGTCAGTCAACAGACCTGTAGAGCAGCCATAACTAACCAAGACCATTAAAATAAAATAAAATAAAAAAAGCTCAAATAAGCTAAAAAGGATGCAGCAGAGGCTTTAAACAGGAGAGACTTTGGCTTTCTTTGCAATCGTTAGAAGTTTCTGTGTTATTCTGTTAATAAAAAGGCTGTTAATCCAGCTGAGGAAAGCAGATGATTATCTGTTTGATTACACTCCCGTTTATCTCCACTGCTCTGAATCTGATTTTATCTGACAGCGGCCTTTCAGCTGACATCTAATCTTTGCGCCTCCTTCCCTGATGGAATCACGGATCCCCGTGCGAGTTCGCCCCAACAGACAAGCGGGAACGTCTGGGATTCTGATTGTTCGGTTTAACTGAGCGTTCATCCTCCCAGGTGTTTCTGCTCGTCGGTGTGTGTGTGTGCGAGTGAAAGGAAGCCGACTGATCACGAGAAGAGATGACAGCGGCGAGGTTTCCAGTTCACGAGAGGGAACCTTGCAGCCAGCCTGCACATGTTCACTTCAGAAGACGCTCTCTTCCAAGGAATGAGAAAAAAACTTGCGGTGCTTAAAGGTATTCAATGCCAAATTAAATACATTTTTTAAAAGCTTTAACCTGAACTCTATTAAACGGTGCAGATTGAAACAGATTACTCAAGGAGTTTTCCAAATACAAGTAGTCCTTGACTTACGACGGCCTCGACTTACGACATTTCGCGGTTACGAACGCCCTCCCATTGAAAAGCATTGTTTCAAGTTACACGGTTTATGCGCCTTTACACCAAAACATACGGTACCGAAACTCAGCGGAGGCGGAAATTTACAGGAGGGAGTGGGGAGAGTGTACCTTAGCGGCCACGGGCGGAGGATTACAGCTGAAAATTACAGGAGACCTCATTGTTTACAGGCAGACCGGGGCAGAGGAGGTTAGGAGGGGCTAACATGCTAACAGACCTTACTGTAAAACTCTGGACCGCGCGTGGAAAAGTACAGGAGACCTTTGTTTGGACCGGAGGTTTACGAGGCAGAGAGGCTACAGCTTAGCAACGAGCTAACATGCTAACAGGCGGAGGAAGGCTTCACCAGCTCCCAGTAGGTTATTAACTCTTTTTTCCTTCATTATGGCTGTTCTGGCAGCTGAAGGAGGCAGTCGCTTTTGTCCTTTCCTCCCCCGCCCCCCCTGCGCGGCTTCTTGTCTTGTCTGCAGCTTCTCATGAAGCACCTCGAACGAAAATTAAGATGGATTGGGTGGTATGGGCAATCAATTCTACTGAAAGATTTCAACAAAAGGCAAGGCACGGGGGAGCCGGCCCATCCCCGCAGACGAAACGAGAGGATACGCCATGGATTCCGATGGAATGGTGAGCGTCTCGCTCTCTGTGTGCTCTGAGGGAATGTGAAGAATCTGGATTAGAGTTACGATGGTAGCGCTTTGCTTTTTTTGGCGTTTTGTGGAGCACTGGCCTATCGGCAAATGAGGGAGATTCAGCAGGACCTAATGCTGGAGCACCCGATCTGATCTGCGCCGTGACCTCGGAAATCAGCTGTTTACGAGCTAATCCGGAAGGTGAACACGATCTCTGAGGATCGCAGATCATCCGCTCGGATTCGGACTCTGGACGCTATACCAACATCTAAGGGCCAGAGCTTGGATCAGTGGAAAAAGTCCCGAATTGGACCATCAGAGTTGCCCAGCAGGACTCAAGGCTGAAGGAAATTATACTGTCTGCCTGAAGTGAAAAATATTTGTAATCCTTATCCGACTTACCCTAAACAGCCTTGGAAAAGGCTGGATATCAAATTTCTCCTGAGACGTGTTTTACTGAGGAAAACAGCTGCACCTACCGCTACCCCCACCCCCCGGAAAACTTTTCTATGAGCGTTATCGGAGGCCGGCTGGTTACATCTCAAAACTGTTTGCTATCTGGAATGTCTCATGGACAGAAATCTCACTGCCTCAGTCTCAAAATGCAACATGTGATTGTCTTAAATGTGCTTCTGGTATAGTTTTTTCTGATGTCTCATATGGTGTCATGAAAGACAAAATGTGATAAATCTTTTTTTAATACCAACGCTGTGACCCTCATGGTTCTTTCCTTGTTTTCACACCTTTGACCTTCATCTCGATACGGATGGGAGAGGCCGCGCTGAAGAACATAATGTGATATGATGTCTCATGTGGTCTGATAGCAGCAGCTTCACACACTCGCCCCCTTCAGGATGACTGTGCGTACATATTCACGCTGTGCTGGTGCAAACTTGTGCAATGTTAATAAAAAGTACTCTGACTCTGATTATGGCTCCAAATGTATGGAGCTAACATGCTAACAGGCGGAGGAAGGTTTCACCAACTCCCAGTAGGTTATTAACTCTTTTTTCACTTCATTATGGCTCCAAATGTATGGAGCTAACATGCTAACAGGCAGAGGAAGGCTTCACCAGCTCCCAGTAGGTTATTAACTCTTTTTTCCCTTCATTATGGCTCCAAATGAATGGAGCTAACATGCTAACAGGCGGAGGAAGGCTTCACCAGCAGTCCAGAGTACGAAATTAACTATTTTTTCCCTTCATTATGGCTCCAAATGTATGGAGCTAACATGCTAACAGGCGGAGGAAGGCTTCACCAGCAGTCCAGAGTACGAAATTAACTCTTTTTTCCCTTCATTATGGCTCCAAATGTATGTGTTTTTTGATAATTATGTAGGGTACTGTGTTAGGATAGGCTAAGTGCTTGGTAAAATACAGAATTGTACGTATAAGGTGCTGTTTGGACGTATTTTCTGACTTACGGCAAAATTCGACTTGCGACTTCACGTAGGAACGGAACTCGTTCGTAAGTCGGGGACTACCTGTATATTGATTTGCAAATCTAAAATGCAGGCATGTGCTCATTGTAACCAAAACACAGAAAACCATGTGGTTCAAGTCACATGACTGACCTTCGTTAAGCTTATTGTAGTCTGCGACGGTAACCAAATACGACTTATTTTCAGTTTCATTGCTGTGGGCAAACAAACACTTGGTAGCTGGAAGTAAGTTCAAATTTAAGAACAAAACGTTGTAAATTTTACCTGCGGTGACGTCATGTGAACTGAATACCTGTGGGTGGGGGCCATTTGCCGCTCGTGCTTCATTTATTAATTCCCATCGAAGGACTTCTGAAAGAAAATCCAGCCAGAAGCTAAATTTCCTGCAAGCAAAAACTAGTTCAAAGACTTTCTTTTTTTCCTCCCTCCCTCACCCAGTCCTCAACTTACTGTCCTGGCATCTTGTCAATTTCCAATTTGCAATGACTTTTACAAGATCTTTTCTTTTTGCCCCCAAACTTTTTTTTTTTTCAGCAAGCCTGCCCATTTGTTTGTTAGCAAATCATCTCATGAACCATTCTACAGGTTTGATTGAAACTCCCAAAATGCAATAAATGCACATACCGTGCATCTATGGCTTACGGGGGTTGAGCTCAGTTACCAAAAGGAGCCAAAATGTATCAACTTTGTCCGAGCCACAGCCACTTTCAGCTAACTCGAGTCAGATACCAGATATATTTTCTTGTTGCAGGTTCATGAACATGAGTTATATCTGTCTCACTTGACGCTCTGCTCTTTCCACATCAGAAACAGCAGTGACAGAATGATCCAGACGTCTTTCTGACTTCAAAGTTATCCAGCTCGTAAGAGAAGTCTGCACCAAACAATGCATTTATCAGTTGTTTTAAATAAATTAAAAAATTAGAAGAGATACAACATTTTACATTTAAATTATCATCTTTTGTTTATCTTACCTTAATATTATCACATTCATACACCGCTACCGGTGTATGAATGTGTGTATGAATGGGTGGATGGTTGGTACTGTGAGGTGCTTTGGGGCCCCTCAAAGGGGGCTGGAAAGCGCTATAAGCTCCATTTACCATTTATCTTTGGGGACCAGATTTGGGCCGTGGCTCTTGGTTTAACATATGTGGACCATCAATTCAACATGGCTACCATAACTTTATAAAACACTAAAATGGCTATGCCAGTGTGTTTTACAGGTACAGGTGGTCCCCGACTTACAAACGAGTTCCGTTCCTACACACCGTTCGTAACTCGAAAATTTGTAAGTCGGAACGCGTTACACGTGGCGTTCGTAAGTCCGGATTTTTGGTCGTAAGTCGGAAAATGTATGCTAACGCTGCGCCGCACACCCGTTTATTAATATGAGACTGAACAAGCGTACATATTGGTTCATAAACATGCACAGAACTTTATTTACAAACGGTTAGCTAACACACTTTCATCTAAAAACACATGCCAGTGCTGTATTTACTGTACAACAGTACTGTTCGTAAGCGCGTTCGTAAGTCCGGAACGTCATAAGTCGAGGCCGTCGTAAGTCGGGGACCATCTGTATTTAGATTAAATTTGTTGTGGTGATTGATGACAGTTTTTTACAACAACTTGCTAATAAACCAAACAAGATCCCACAATACAGTAGTCCCTCACTTATCACGGGGGTTACGTTCCAGACACCCCCACGATAAGAGAAAATCCACGAAGTAGGGACGTTATATTTATTTTAGTATTTATATACAGTACATATATCCATACATATCGTACATCTTGAGATATAGCAAGCGTTGCACTGGGTAAGAGCTTGAGGCGGCGGGCGGCGGGGTCCGACAGTGGTGGCGGGGGCGTGTCTTTAGGGCTGACGCGTTGCCTGCACGGTTGCCTCCATTGTCCTTCACCTGCTGGAGTGGGTCTCTTCCGCCGGTTCAGGTGAGGCGAGCTCGAGGACATGGACAGCGCAGAGTAAAGTCTCCGCCCTGCGAGCGCCGCGGGCTCAGCGGAAGAAGGCGCCCCACGGACATGCGCCTGGAGGTGTGCAGGTGGGGAGGGCTGTACGGATGTCGGAGGTACGGTCCGAGCTGCCTGGTCTTTAAAGAGCACAGCAAGAGAGAGCAGACAGACTGATGCTATGGTTACTGAGCCAATCAGCGCCCAGGATGCAGAGCATGGGCGAATGGGCGAATATTTATCGCGGCTATCCGTAGGGGGAACGTCGCCCTAATTTTATATGGATTTATAGTTATTATTGGTGTGTATGCAGATGTTTTATTAATTGTATTTAGTCATTTATGGTCGCGTCTTTCCCGCTAACCGGAAGTGCGCCGTCTGTGTAATGACGGCGGACGTGCTGGAACGGAAATCTGTGGCATATAGTCTATTGTTTCATAAAAAGTCGTGGGTTTTTCTGAGTGAACTCATCTTAGAAAGTGAACACGTTGTTGCAGCGCTTGCACTTTCATAGTCCCCCGACTGCCTTCACCTCACTCTGCAGCCCCCCCAACATGTCAGAGCCAATCCCAAATCCACAAACCAGCGTGTGGGCGTGTCCTTGAAATAGCCAAACTAGCCGCAGCTCCGATTTCCTCCATTGTCACTTTTTGGACGAACGTTCGTCTGAGAGCGAGCCGAGAGCAGAGCGGTAAGGTTGGCGGCTCTCCTGCTTGTGTGCAAAGCCGACATCCAGCTTTCTGAGCCGAGTCACTTCCTGAGTAGACGTTTTAAGCAAACGTTGGACTAATAACCAACGAAGGAGGCGGTGGGAGGGGAGGTCTCAGCTGACGGCAAACATTCCCCTTTAAATTTAATCTCATCATTGAGCACAGATCGAAGAGCTGCGGTTAACTGGGAAAATATCATGACGAATGAGCTTTATTAGTATTTTCCCCCATTATTCACGACAGTAACAATCCGGCGGCTGCATCAAAACGTTAGGGTACTTATCGCGGAAGCTGTGCTGTGATGGATGCGTCAAAGCAACTCAAACTTAATTTATCTGCGTTACATGTTGTTTTGAATATTCCTCCGTGCGCCCGTCTTTAATGCACTATCAAGTGCAGAATCGCTTTCGTCTCCAAAGTCAGAGCGGCGGCGAGAAAGACGGAGGGAGACTTTAAAACACTGAGAAATGCAAAATTTATGAATACCCCCCTCACATCTCAGCTTGATTTATGTGAAATAATAATACACTATTTAATGCTTAAACATAGCTAGGAGCGATCCCTGGCTATCAAGATGTACAGTGGAGTAATGGGGCTGGGAGACAAATCACCTTGTGGACTTGTGATGCTTATTTAAAGGTGCTCAGGCAGATATATTAAACTATATGTAATTGTACACTAACTCTGTGCTGTAGGCAGAGGCGGCAAACACAGGAGGAGGCCAGTCATGATGCAGATGGAGTGCTGTAATCAATTTGACTCCTGCTTCCACGGAGGAGACGGAAGGGAGGACTCCTCAATCTGCCGCGCTGTCTAAGGATTTAGACTTTTATTCATTTTCAGCCGAAAGATTGATAGAAACTTTTTTTTTAAGTTGTCCCATAAAATAAAAAACTTCTAAAACAGTTTTTCCTTTTATCTGTACAGTTTGCAAACTGTGTCATGAACCAAGGAGTGAATTTTACTGAGACTTTCAGAGGAACGTAGGATTAACTTTTATTAGAGTCAATTCAAGATGGCCGCCAGAGCAAAGTAACCTTAGCAAACAGAAAAATGAAAAACTCAGTCAATTTTACAAATATTGAGCTAGAATTCAACGTGGATTGTTCTCATCATATATTTTGAAGCACACCTTTGCTCTAATTCAACATGTCCGCCACAGCTAACCGAACATAGCCAACACAAAAACACTTCTCTCTCTGTGAACTTCAGCTAAAATGTGGTGTGGTGGTAGCCGAGAGTCGTTCACCGACATCCTAATAGCATTCACGCTAGTGTGATCCATTCTTCTTCTGTGTGTTTTTCAGCATCTTTCTGGTTCCACATTGTTTCTTCTATTTCAACAAATCATAAATCAAAACCTTGAGCTCTTTCAGGACAATCCTGCTATGACGGGGCGGCCGTGGCACAGTGGTAATGGCAGTCGACCCCCGATCGGAAGGTTGGAGGTTCGAATCCCGCATCCGCCCACCATGTGTTGTTGTGTCCCTGGGCAAGACACTTAACCCCAAATTGCTCCCGGTAGGTCTGGATGGCGCCTTACAAGGCAGGCTACCACTACCGGTGTATGAATGTCTGAATGAATGGGTGGATGGTTGGTATTGTAAAGTGCTTTGGGGCTCCTCACAGGGGGCTGGAAAGCGCTATATAAATAAGCTCCATTTACCATGACTTTTGGTTTTGGTGCAAATTATGTTTTTGAAATATTTAGCCTTTTCTGCCATTTTCTTCTCATAGAAAATGAATTTATCTCATTTTACGTTCTTCAGATCTTTAGATCCGTTTACAACCTTTTACTGCTCCATTCACATTTTGTTCTGGTTCAGCTTCCTTGTGCAGATTTAGCAACAAATCCAGCTACTTTCAGCTACTTTCAGCTGTTTTGTGCTCCTTTCAGATACTTTCTGCTAACTACAACCCTGTTGTGCTTCTTCTAATTTATTTCTGCTAATTTGGCTTGTTCTGCTCCTTTCAGCTGATTTCTGAAAGTTTCAGCATTTTCTATTATTTCAGCTACTATTTAGCTGGTGTATGCTCATTTAAGCTTTTTCCACTAATTCTACATATTTTGCACTCATTTAAACTTTTTTCAGCCTAATTCAGCAAAAATATGCTCTCTCCACTTCCTTCTGGTAATTTAAGCTTCCTTGTGTTTTTTTTAGCTACCATTCAGATGTTTTTTTTTGTTTTTGTTTTGCAAATTTCTGCCCTTTTTTTTCTTCAAATAATTTCCATTTATTTGTCCTAATTGGGCAAAATTGTACTCTCTCCATTTCCTTCTGATAATTTAAGCTTGTTCTACCCTTTAATCCAAGTTTTGAGCATTTTTAGCTAATCTCAGCTGTTTTCAGATACCGGTAACTTCGTTTTTCTTGGTAATTCCAGCCTATTTAACCTTTTTCTGCTAATTTCAGTTCGTTGTGCTCCTTTCAGCTTAACTGTGCTAGTTTAAGCTATTTAGCTGTTTTATGCTAATTTTATAGCCTTTTCAGCTAATTCCACTTTTTAGCTCATTTTAGCTCTTTCTGCTTCCTTCTAGTAGTTTAAGCTTCTTTCTGCCTTTCAGTTACTTTTCAGCCCTTTTGGGGAGGCTAATTGCAGCTTTTTATTTGTATTTTTTTGCTCCTTTCCTATACGTTTTCTGCAAAGATTTCAATATGTAAACCAGTTTCAGCAAATATGTGTTTTTTATGCTTTCTTCTGCTAATTTAGGCTTGTTCTTCCATTTCAGCTACAGGCTTTTATTATTATTATTATTATTATTATTATTATTATTATTATTATTATTAATTTCAGCTGTTTCTCAGCAAGTTCTTCTGCAATAAGCAATCACACTGCATTTTCCACAGGAAATGCAACTTCTCTAGTATTATATTCAAAGTTTGCCAAAATGGCTACAACTAGATGCTCCTTAATCTAAAGCTCTGGCATGACAGGCGGTGGGTGATATGCATTCCTTCAAGGGAAGCCAGGCGTTTAATTTAAACAGCCAAAGTGTTGTGGAATATAATAAATAAAGTGGGATGACAAACTGGTTGTGAGGTTAACTCGGAGTGTCAGCTTGAAGTTTCAGCGCAAGCTGTGTCAGCTTTAAAGAAGACCAGCTTCAAACGGAGCCAGCGGTCACGCCGACTGTGATTTACGATTCGCTGATTGCTTCATTTAATTAAAGTAAATGGCAACGCCAAAGCCGAGCCAAATTCTCCCGATCTGATGAATCGGCCCCCGTTTTACCACCAAAAAGCATGTAGGGTAAATAAACAGGGTAATTACAATGGTAAATGAAGCCTCTGTGAGCGAGCCGTGTGGGCTGTGGGTGGCTCGCCCAAGATGTGCTGAAGAAGCGAACAACAGGCGTTCCCGTAACTTTCTTTTTATCATCTTACCTCTGTCTTTAAAAATAAAAAAAAGATCCAGCCATGCCAACAAAAACAGACCTGCACATCACACCAACACCCACTGGGTGATATGCAGCGACACACACAGAAAAAAGAGAAAAAATCTCCTCCCACTTCCATCCCTTTGCATTCATGTACAATTACAGCTGCGGTGATCCACAGGTGTTGAATTCTTCTGGCAAGCCATAAAACATGATATGCATGATTTGTGCAGTCAGCCAGGTCTGTAATTTCATTCTCCTTTTCTTTCATTTTCCCTTCCTGGGCCACACGATCCATTTTCCTGCTTTATGAGAGAGCAGACACCCAGAGAGACTCTCAGGATGATTACATGCCCCCCATGCCACTGGGGTGGTGGGGTGTGGGGGTCTGAGGAGCCAAAACGGCAGCAGAAGAGCCGTGTCAAACCTGGGTGAAAACAGCAATTTGAATAAATCGGTGAATATTTAAACTGCTCGAGGAGGTGTGCTCCTCAACGTTAACAAAAGTGAAACTATTGACTTCCAGACCAAGTAGATTAGCTGCTGCTAACAGATTTATTTAGTTATTTTTAGGAAATTCAAACAAAGGCCGAGGGATGGGAGATAGGACAGTTTTATATGAAAGGATCAGGATGTGGTGACCATCTCCATGAGTTGTGGTGACTCAAAACTGGTTTTATCCTCCGACAAATTACAAAGTACACTCTTGGCTGGTCTGCTTAATGACCACCTTAATGGCAATCAATCAAAATAACAAATGAACACTAGAGAAACCGCATTTCCTGCGAAAATACAGTGTGAACGCTTAATGCAGAGGAACTTGCTGAAAAACCGCTGAAATTAGCTAAACATGCATAAACATAGCTGAAGTACAAGAACAAGCCTAAATTAGCAGCAGAAAGCTGAAAGAACACATATTTGCTGTATTGGGTTTAAATAAGCAGAAATTAGCACACAAATAAGGATGTCGGGGGCGGCCGTGGCACAGTGGTAATGGCAGTCGACCCCCAATCGGAAGGTCGGAGGTTCGAGTCCCGCATCCGCCCACCATGTGTCGTTGTGTCCTTGGGCAAGACACTTAACCCCGAGTTGCTCCCGGTAGGTCTGGATGGCGCCCTACAAGGCAGGCTACCACTAACGGTGTATGAATGTGTGTATGAATGGGTAGATGGCTCGTATTGTAAAGCGCTTTGGGGCTCCTCAGAGGGGGCTGGAAGGCGCCATATAAATAAGCTCCATTTACCATTCATTTTACCATGTTAGCTGAAAAGGCTGAAATTAGCATAAAATAGCTGAAACTTAGCTGAAAAGACCGAAACATGCTTAAACTAGCAGAAGGAAGTAGAAGGGGCTGAAATAAGCTCCAAAAATGTGGAATTAACTGAAAAGGCTAAAATTACTGTTAAAAAACTATATACCGTATTTTCCAGTGTATAGGTCGCACCTTTTTATGTTTTTTTTCAAGGCCTGCGACCTATATATGGCTTGTTATCACTTTCGGTGAAACAAATTTTTAAATCCAGTTCATTTCACAATTACGTTCATTCATTAAGGAAAAGTTCAGCTCAGACATATATTTGCTTTAATTTTTATCAAACAAATAATTGTTTTTAAGTGTTAATCTTCTTAAACGCCTTGCTGTGTGCTCCTGTGGCAGACATTTGCAGCAGAGCTAAACGTAGGTGCGACCTATACACCAGTGCGACCTATCTAGGGATTTTTCCAATCTATTGGACAATGCGACCTACACACAGGTGCGACCTATACACCAGAAAATACTGTAGTAGCTGAAATTGCAGAAAAAGCTGAAACGAGATGAAAAAAGCAGAAAGCAGCATGACAAGCTGAAATGATCAGAAACAAGTTAATTAGGCTGAAAGTAGCAGAAATTACAACAAGAAACTGAAATGTATCTGCTATCAGCTAATTAGCTAAAAAGGTAGCTGAAAAGATAGACCAAGCATGAATTAGCAGAAGAAAGCAGAAAGAACATATTTGCCCAATTAGGTTGAAAGAAGTAGAAATGAACACAAAAAGTGGAAATTATCTGAAAACAGCTGAGAAGTAGCCAACAAGGCAGGAAGAAGCTTAAATTACAATAAGGGAGGAGAGAGCTCGTTTTTTGAAGAATCAAGCTAAAAAAAAGTTGAAATTAGTGCAAAAAATGTGGATTTACCTAAAAAAAAAAGCTTAAATTGTTATAACAACAGCTAAATAGCAGCTGAAATAGCAGAAAAAGCTGAAACTTGCAGACATCAGCTGAAAAAAGAGCAAAGCAAGCTGAAATCAGCAAAAATATCTTGAAAGGAGCACAAAATAGCTAAACAAAACAGCTGAAATTAGGTGAAGGTGGATTTTTTTTTTGTTACAAGGAGGCTGAAAGAAGCTGAAGCAGAACAAAATGTGAAAAAAGAAGTAAAAGTTCTAAACAGATCTAAAGATCTGAAGGATGGAAAATGAGCTGGATTCATTTTCTGTGAAAAACAAATGTCAGAAAGGACTAAATATTTCAAAAAAGCTAAAGTTGCACCAATACCAAAAGCCATAGCAGGATTGTCCTGAAAGAGCTGAATGTTTAGATTTATGATTTGTTGAAAAATTGTGAGATGAGAAAGATGCTGAAAAATGTATGGAAGAAAAATGGATCACAATACAATACAGTAGTGCCAAGGATGGAACGGAGCAGGAAACTGAAGAGAAAATTCCCTAAAAAAGTAAAAGCTCCATCGCTGATTTAAAGAACTGGTTTGACTTTCTTTTTTTTATGAATGAGAAGAAGCTAAAGTTATTACCAAGTGGAGAATCCCTCTCAACTTTTATATAAGTTAAAAAAATAGAAATCTTTGGTTTTCTCCATCAGATAACAGTCAGCATGTAAGACCCAACACATATCTTTTCAAGATACTGTTACGCAGTTTTGAAATAAACGTTTGCAACAAGCTGCAAGACTTGGCATGTTAGATGAAATACCACCTGCTGAAGTAAATTACCAACTAATTAAACGAACATCAGCATGTGAGTCATTCAACGCAGCATTACAAAGAACACAACAACAGAGGAGTCCTGTAGCATTACAGTACTAATAAACAATAAAAAGAAGCTTATGACCTGGTTATTTTAGCTGACATCTACAGTATATATA